>JAOBYJ020132741.1:0-10088 GCA_025403565.2 Palythoa heliodiscus | reverse complement strand
AACTTTCCTAGTTATCAAGCGTCAGGCTGAGCTTGTTCTTAAATTGTTCTTAAATTTTGGCAAATTTGAGCCTCGTTCTTATAAATTAAATTTGTTCTTATAAAAAAAAGCGTGAAGTCCATATTATATATAGGTCGGCTTATTTCTGAAGAAGATAGATTTATATTAGCCATTGTTTGTGACACCAACAAGAAAGAATAAAGGATGTTAATGGCGGGTTGTTGCTAAAGACTACAACTCAGTGATTTATATATAGTTTATGTTTAGTATCATTCACGTTTATGAGTTATAAAATTTATTACGCAAAATAAGTGTCTATTCTAAATATTTGCTGCATGTGTATGGACTTTATAAAATAAACTTCGTATATATAAATGGTGTGCTTGTGTGACAATCGATAGATTTGAACTTTTCTTTCGAGGAGTTGTGCTCTTAATTACCGTAAATAAGTCTGCCGGTAGCCTGAAAAGTTTTCCTTGCGTAAACCAAGGAATTGGTTGATTGGCTGTACTGATTTTGACCAACATTTCACGAACTAAGAACCAATTTTTCAAAACAGCCTTACTTTCTGATTACTCAACTCAATCATTGGTCTTTATGTTTTCTTTTTGTAAAATACAAGAAAAACAGTTTCTTGACAGTTCTTTTTAATTGTTTATATAGTTTTTATCTGCCGTTTCTAAAGGAAAAAAAGTTTTGGGTGGCATTTTCTAGATTAAAGGAAGGAGAGAAAGGATGATAAGATTTTATTCGACCTCGGGTTCCTTTATTTGTACGTATATACTTTATTTCAGTTGTGCAATTTAAAATAAAAAATGAATATACAATTACATATTATTAACAAATTGATACAAATAAAAACGAAAGGCACAACTTGATCAGGGAGAGCGCAGTAGGGTAAAAACCCCAACCTAGGAGTATTCCCACAAACCGAACGAATTATAAAACCCTTTTAGGAAGAAATACAGTATAATAACTGAACCACAGTATCATTTAGTAACAGGTTACACCAATAATTAAAGAATTACGCAGTTCTTTATATTTTAGGATAGGAAACTCATTACGTTCCATGGTGAGGCAAACTTACTAGATAAAACGTGGAAAACTAGTACTGGACGTATAGAGACCTTTAGATCCAAGTACGAAAACGAGTACGAATACGAGATTTTAGCGCGCGCGCTCTAACCAGCAAACTCGTTGTCGAGAGGACGACTTGCTTGAAATCTCGTCCTGTCTTCAACGAGTATTCTTGTACGAGCGCGCGCGCGCTTGAAATCTCGTACTGGTACTGGTACTCGTATTCGGATCTAAAGGTCTCTGAAATTGTTGAAAAATAAGGCGAGTTACAATTTCAGAGTGGTCCTTTTGTTCGTGAACAGCCCAAAGGCCCTTCAGCCTATTTGTCTAAACGTTTTCTAAAACTTGTTGATCTGAATTACGTGCGTGTTATAGGCTTGGGAGGTAATCCCAGTGGGCATTAGTCTTTTAGTATCTTGACTGATCGTTTTTTCTACATGTACATTAGTGCTGCAAGCTGTTTAACAAACAATTACTTTAAACTTTCACTTGTTTGCAAAAGTTTAATTTTTTGAACGCAAATTGTTTATTACAAACTAAACTCTTTAAGGATGTTGCTGATTGGCTCTCCAGAAGCCCTATGACCCTCGTAAGCTTCCAGCCAAATCAAACCCTTCATGAAGACTTGATACAAAGTATTATCACTGGTCCATTTCTCTGGACGAAAATGGCAAATCTTTGTCATACCATCTTTGGTCCCTAAAGTGTGGTCGGTGCTAGAAAAACCACTTAATTCTCTTCCATCATTCTTGACAAGAGGAGTTGAAGAACTGCCAACGACCATTTCAGGACAACTGTTTGGAAAATCCTTCGACAGATAAACACGTAATGTGAAGTCGCGGTTGTTCGATGTTTTCATTTGCACTTCGACTTTCGTTTCGCCGCACACCGTTGGATCAATCCATCGCACCTTACCTTTGGCTTTAAAGTACGTCTCCAGAACCACTTTTTCAAACCCTAATCGTTTTTGTTGCTCTGAAGACCAACCCATGTTCGTAGTAGCAATTGAAAGAGAAAGCTTATTCTGTTTGTACTTTGTACAACAATTTTCCCAGAAAGGCACACTCAGCGTAAGCGCAGTACTGTTGTAATATTACTAATTTTAGAAATGACTCGATGTTTCGTGAAAGTGAAAGTACCTTCATTGCATTCTAGTAGAAGAGAAGAAAAACTTGAATTTTTAACACTCTACTGAAAACTTAGATCCACAAAAACTGTCTTCAACTATACATTTCCCACGTCGCATAACAGGTACGTTTTATAAGCAACGTCACAATCAAAAAAAATTATTTCGTTTTTCAACTTGAACTGTGTGGCTTTTGTCGCATCATTGACTTCACTGTGTCTGTGCGGTGCAGGTTCTGAAATATGTCGAATCTCACACCAGAGCAGCAAGCCTTGAAAGATTTTGCTCAAGGAAGTGGGACTCAAGAAGAACTCATTTTTGACCCCGAAACCGGAAGATTGGTGAAAAAAAAGAAAAGTGAAAGAGAAGTCGCAGTGAAACTGGTTGGTGACGGATTCTTTCATCACATCTCGCTCCAGTATTATAATGAGCCAGCCAGTTGCCCTTCAACAGTGGACAAGATTATTCATTTGAGTTTTAAGTAATGGCTGTTTGTATCCGTCAAACGTTCAATATTTTTGAAATAAATTTATTTCTACAATGAATAAGAATCATAGTTAGCGCCCCAAAGAACGTATATACACGGAAACAACAAAAATGGTTTTGGACTACTTTGCAACAGCACTACAGCTTAGATAAACAGCACAAAAGTGAATTAAGCAGCAATAACTTCGTAGCGGCACCGAAGATCGTTTCAGTTATGTAGAACTAGGGTTCGTTTCTGCAGTTGCTTACGGGTAAAACTCTTCCTTTTGTCTTAGTTAATAATCAACAACGCAACAAAAATTTTGCTCTGAAGCAAAAGTGCTTGGTCATAATAGGGATCTTTGATGTAACTTCTGTCATTTATAAGAGGCCATACACAAATTTACGTTTAATAAATGTTCAATAAAATACTGTTTTCAGACATACGTTATTATTGTATTATTGTATTCTTGTATTTTAATTACCAAGAACTGCGCCATAAAAAAAGGTAAAGTCGGAGACACATGCACTGGGCCAATTTAAACATTAATTGCAAAGACTGGCGAAATTTGCCGCCTACTGCACTGTGTCTCTTTCTGCTATTTTGTTCGCTCTGCAATGCAAATATACTATTTATTCAACAAATCAGGATTAATTTTTAATACGTTGCAAAACTTTCTAGACATGTAATTTCCTTCTGTTAAATGCCGCGGGACCGAAAATACGCGAACATCGCAAGGAAAGTCAGCTCGATCTGTCCCCATACAATATAGAAAAACTTTTTGAGTTTTTTAATTCCAAATACGTCAAACAGCCTTAATTTGATTGGAAGAATCCGTGTGAGTGGCAGGCATAGATTGAGGCAACAGATAGGAGCTATTTATGATAAAAATTCGTGGAAATCACGTGATTGTGCAGTCGGATGGTAATTCAGTTGTTCCTTCATATTCGCAGAAAAGCATTTTGCTAAAACAGCTTTATTCAATCCGAGTATCCCTAAGGAATCGTAAAACTCTGTTGGCCAGGTAGAAGTGCGTGATTTTCTCACTCAACGCTTTTCAGAAAAGGCTTTTGACCACTATTTGTCCTGTGCATTGCCACAATGTCACAAATTGCAAAACACCTAGAAAATCCGAGCAGTAGCGAAACTCTTCGCTTTAATCCTGCAACTGGCAAGCTTGAAGTCGTTCCCAAAGGTGGAACCACACAGAGGACGCAGTATTCATCGGGCGCTGACCAGACTATTGCACTGGATATGAACAAGCCTGGATCTGGAGGATTCTTTTCGTTAGTTCGTCATGTCTGTTCTAACATTGATTCCGGCAATATGGCTGAGCTTGACGAACAACAACAGCTTTGAATTTGAGCTATTACAGTTTGGCTTGGATACACACAAATGAAGAATCGGTTCCTACTTTGAAAGGGAACCATATTATGAAACTGGATGTATAAATGTAGATGACAATTTGTGATTTGAACTTGAACGATGGCGACATAGTTTACGCTGTATAAATCTATATACTGACTGCTCGAGTATTGCTGGGGTGTATGGAACACTGTTAAGAATGATATAGCTGACAATATTACATGCAATCAGTATTAAAACTCCAATTCTGTAGCTCAGTGGTTGTTATAAAATAGTTTTATTTCACATGCAGTAGTTGCTGTTATGTTTCAAGCCAAGAATTCCTTTACAAAATGTAATAAACCTGCAAGTGCTTTCTGGATTCTTTTCAATTTTACTCTTTGTTCGAAACATATCGGGTTTTAACACGCAACTAAGAGAATAAACACCGTGTCGATGTTTTAAATTCTCATCCAGCAGTGAATCAAAAACTATATGTTAAGAGAGTAGAAAAGGAGGGTCTCTTATATTTCGCCGAGGAGTTTAAGTGATCAAACTCTTTCAACCAAATTTTGAACAACTGAAGAATGGCGTCAGGAAACTTTAAAATCACTTCAAACCGCGTGGAACAAAGCTAAAAAAATGTTTGTTGAGTTATTCTCAGATCAGTGTTTTTAATATATATGAATTATGGAAACAGAAAAGATAGAAATAAATATAGATATATAGACAATTTTACTTTCATAGACATTTTTACTGACAGAGTTTCTTGATTTTTTTTGCTGATTATCTCATCGAAAGCCAAGCCAAGCAGGCCGAGTGCGAGTCGAATAAAATGAAGCAAATCGCTTCAGTGTATATATATACTTAGATAAAGGAACTGAAGAAGCCTACTTTCGCTGTAAAGAACAAATTTTGATGTAAAAAAGATTTCCTTGTGGTTAATGCTCCAACTTAAATTCGTTCACCACAAATGAACGAGCATTGCACAATCGCTCTATGCCCCTAACTTTTAGAACCTCTGCGACGTTTAACATCTAACTATACTTTGAAAGTATAAAGAATTGACGCTTCGCAGAATTACAGCAAATGGCTGTTGTAGCAATATAAACGTCTGATATGACAATGTAAAGATAAGTTTCTGGGAAATTCTTATAGTTGTTTTTATCCGAACTAGAATTTTTTGTTTGGTTGATTGATTGCTGTCATATAACCTTTGCGTTCTGAGAAAAGCAAATACCACGAGAAATAGATTTCTGGGAAAACATGATGTAACAATATTTTAGTAGCGAGAGATTTATTCTGAGAAAACGATATGCATTTAAATTGTTCAACGAATACTCAGTACGGATAAACAATCTGTGGGCTACGAAAGAGCTAACTCAGTATACTTTTCGCTATTTTGTGAAGTAACTCGTCTGAGAGTAACAAGGAACGAAATGCCTTGGTCACCATCCCAACAAGGAAGACTAGGAGTGGAGAAGGATTTGTTAGACCGATATTTTCCCAATCGTGTATCATGGATTGATCCAACAGGAGACACCATGGTCGAAGTTGAGGTGACCACTACCAACGATAAGAATTACATATTAAGAGTCTATCTTCCTGGAGACTTCCCTAACTCCATACCTTCCCTGGTAGTAAGGCACCCTTCTCCAACAAGAACCCGCTCTGGGAATGTGTTGGACGGAGCGACCGATACTTGGCACACGTACGGCACTCGAGATGGCTACACACAGATATGCCACTATATACCCGGTCAGTGGTCGTCCACTAACACTCTTTACCAGGTATTCATGAAAGGGTTGATCTGGTTGGAAGCTTACCAAGCCCACCTACAAACTGGAAAACCTATAAACGCGTATCTGAGGGACATGTGAGGCCGCCACTCACCAAGGAGCTCGAGTGCGTGACACAACATACATAACACTGTTTTTCCTCGAGACAAGCAGTAACTAGACTTTGTATTTTTTTCGTTGGCAGGATACATTATGAAAGCATCAGAAACGCAAAAAACGTTTTAGCAGTAACTATAAAATAGAATGTTCAAGAAACTTGACTTGTAATTGCTCGGTAAATTGCCGGAATGTTCAGAAAACTTTGTTCAAAAGAAATTTAAAAAAAATTAAAGATCTCGGAGAAACCAGTAACATCCAGATTTTTCAGTTAACAATAATGCTAAAGAACTCACGTAAAAGATGGACCATATGATATCTGGTGGGGGAGGTTTGCGTTTTGCTTGATTTCATTTTCGCTGCCAGTTTTGCTTGCACGATATTTCTTGGGGGGAATTAGTCAATCTCATTCCCCATTAGTTCTCAAACAGTCCATCCCTAAGTAGCAATTTTACCCCTGAAACTGCCAAATGACAAAAGAAAATGAAGTGAAAGTGTATGACAGTGATAATTGTTCAGAAAAGCCGATTCTGCATAAAATCTTATTTTCTACCACCATCTCCATATTTGGTAATGATTTCAAAAGTTTTAAACTTTCCACTAACATCGGTCCAGTTTCCATTTTAGGGAAGCCCTCTTCCTTTTATTCAATCACCTAACGTTTTCTTACCCCTTCTCTCTTCCTTTCCCTGCCCTACTAGATTACAGGTTGATAAAACCTAATTACACATGATTAATTTCATTCTTTATTTTTTCCTTGGGCTTTCCTTGAGACTACACGCTTGGTTCTTTTCGAGGGCTTTTCATATTATGGAAGCAATCTCTCTTAAAAAAGGAAATAAAATCACTTTTGGCCTATATATAGCGGCAACTGCAAAACGATAACCAATTTTCTTTGTATAACCCAGTCTTCAATCTTTCTCCTTACTTTGCCAACAGTTTGTTTTGTGAGCTTTCGAGCTTTCGCTGGCTACGAACAGCCTTGTTTTGTTCAAGAGTTGAAAAGAAACTCCCGCCATAAGTCCTTAGGGAAAAGGAACGTCAACATTCAAAACTATTTCAAATGCGTGGGAGAATGACAGTTGTTAATAGGTCTTGTTTATGGCCAGTTGAATTAAGCATTTAAAAATGAAATGATCTCGTTCTCGATAACTTAGAAGCAGGGGACTTAAAAATTACTGTAACGTTTCAGCAATCTTTGAACCTTCTGAATTAAATAAATTAAATGTATCTGAATCAGAAAACATTTGCTACAGATACTGATCATGAGTTTGTAACGTAAGGAGCAACCTATATATTAGTTGTTTCGTAGTTTCTATTTCTGAATAACAAAACAAGCCAGAGGCATAGATTATTTTTCGTGTTCAAAAGGGATTCATTGTTACACAGAACAAATAATTCAGTTTACCTATAACGCAGCCAAAATAAATCTTATGACATTATACGACTAAGTGATAATATCTGAAGCTCCTTAATTTTGAACAAGAAGCCAAGTTTGAATTAGTCATTTCCGCTCGGCATAACAAGCGTATAATTCCTGGAATTTTGAATAAATACTCACTCTTGCAGTTTCATAGTAATTAAAAATTAAGCTACGCTGTCATATTTCTCGGAAGCACAAAGGTGATAACAGGGGAATTTCCCGGAAAATAAATGCCTTAGTATTAAATTGTAGATTTTGCAGCGAAGTCGATTATTTTGGTTTTTTCAAATACCAATAATTAACAACATTCTTCAAACGAGCAATGTCGTACTCAGTTCAAACTCGCCCTGGTGACAATTACGAAGACTACGACAGAGGAGATGGCAGAAGCTTCGAAGTTGTTGTTTTCGAGCAAGATTATAAAGAACTATGTAGCTGGGTTTTGAGATATAAGAATATTGAAACTGGTGGCGATCTATTTGGTCTATGGTTGGACAATCGCAAGGCGGTTATTCAACTTGTTCTTGGACCAGGAAAGGCTTGTCGAAGATCTGGAACATCGTTCTTCCAAGATCTAAACTATCTCGAGGAGGTGGGTTCGTACCTGACAAACAGTGAAGGGTTGTGCCACATCGGAGAATGGCATTCTCACCATCAACTTGGCCTTGCCGTGCCGAGTGGCGGAGACGAAAGTACAGTGTGGAACAATATGCCAACCTACGGCCTCGATAGATTTGTTATCTTCATTGCAAATATTGAACGATCGAGGAGAAACAGTGCAACGGTGAACGTTGGGTGCTTCTTGTTTGAGTTTGCAAGAAAAGGTAAAAAACAGGAACGATTGCCCGTGTTACCTGGCCGGTTTAAAGTACTGCCGGGAAAGAGCCCCTTCAGAGAGAAAGAGGAAATTCGAACCAGAATGGAAGGGCAGGCTGAACCACCCATGATGAGCGAGAGAGAGAGCCAGAGTTTTAGGATCGACTACAAGGATAGAGCTGATAGAAACATTGTCGGGGTTTGGGGAAATGGCGAAAAGGAGGAAGATAAAAAAAGACAACAAGATAGCGTTCCTTGGGAGCGGAAAAGGATGAAAAATGATTTTTCGAAGGAAGAAAAGAGTGTCGGCTTCCCGAGTGAACGCCATCGCCTCCTGTCCAACGATCCAAGTGAGGGTGCTATAATAGAGCAACCACCAAGTACCACAGCAATAGCTTCGGGAAAGACAAGCCCAAGTGAGGAAACTATTTTCGGAAGGTTTTGTCAGTTCATGCACAGTTGTTTGTGCCCAAATTGCTGGGGACGGCATGTTGACTAAGTCATATGACTTGCTGGAATGAATTTGATAATAAAAAACATACAAGAGATAGAGAGCTGTAAAAAAAAGATGAATAACTTTGTTTCCGACTGTACTCCGTCAATATACTAAGCGTATTAACAATTCTTTGAAGAAAAAACATAATTCGAATACTGTTAGGAATGGTTAAAGATAAAGAATATTAAAACGATCTTCTGGGCTAAAATATAATAATTTCTTTCTAAACTAGCTTTGCTCTACAAGGCAAGTCTTTGCAGGCCTCATTGTCTTCATTCTGCTTCATTAGCACGCGACTTTAGTTAAAGAAAGAACTAGACTAAGAAAAATTAAAATTAAAGCTTGAGGAAAACAAGAGAAGGCAACAACCACAATTTTGGTTCAATACATGCAGTTCAAAATAAGACATCGGTGCCCAAAAAACGTAAAACCATTGGGGACAAATTAAAACCGTTACGGAGTTGCTACATTCTTTGTAAAATTTTCAGTTTTTGAAACATATCAACTGGAACAGCATTTAACATATCGGTCTCATACTTTCAGAAGAAGTATATTAATTCTGAGACACTTTGTTATATTAATACTTCTCAATTTGTATCTCGGTTAAAAAACGTTACATATGATGATTATTATCATTATTGGTATTATTATGAGTTTTAATCAAAGCCTTCAGAGATCACATATAGCCGGCTATTTTCTCCTTAGCATCAAGCAACGACCCATTGCCTTAGATATTAAGGGAATAACGCAGAATTCTGGCAGTTCCTAATAAGCATGCCTTTTGTAATGTACCAAAGTGCAGATCTCGACTGATTATTATTATTATTATTATTATTATTACTATTACTATTACTATTACCAACACCGTTTACATTCTACCTTGCAATACGCGTGGTTGTCTGCTACTGGCGGGGGGAGGGTGTTTGGGAAGTAAAGAACGTTGTGTTCAGAGAAAATCGTCCTCGGTAGATCCTCATAAGCCATCCAATTCTAGAGAAACAATACATAATTTACGAGACAATTAATTTTATCTGATTTTATAATTTAGGACAGCAATTTCATGAGATTCGTTGGTGTCAACTGGCAATCAGATTAAGATAAAATATATCAATATCAATGCAAAAACCTTTGATAGAAGGTTACTCGCTGTTGAATTGAGAGTAAACATACCACATGAATATTTTTATGGATGCCATCAAAGTATTGCATCTCACGTAGGCAAATCTTGAACGTTGTGGTTGTAACATCCTGTGTCCACAAGGTGGCAGCATCGTGTTTCTGATCTATCACCATATGTTCTGACGTCACAAGCACTTGAGGGGGCGCATTGAATTGGTTCTAACAATAAAACGTTTAATGGACGTTAGCTAATAATAATAATAATAATTTTAAAATTTATATAGCGCTTTTTCCGAAGTCGATCAAAAGCGCTTTACAATATAAAA
>JAOBYJ020132637.1:0-10090 GCA_025403565.2 Palythoa heliodiscus | reverse complement strand
ACAGTCCTAAAAAATTCCAAAATGCTTAAGTTTTGTATGAGTTGTGATTGCCAAATGTTTCTTTCGCCGGTTAAAGCATCCGCTGGGTAGCACTGCATGGCCAGTAACCATGTAATGGTTTCGGACAACGATTCAGGTACTAATGATTAGCTGTGTGTTGTAAACATGGTTACATGGTGGAATATAAAATATCAACGTTCAAAACATTCTCATAAGTAGTTTTGTACCATCTATAAATGGAGGAAGGGGGTTCATGATGATTCAGTAGTATTGTTTTTAGACCATAGGATTGGTGGGGGGTGGGGAGTGTTGGGGGGTCATAAAAACTTTACTAAGAGCATTGAGAGGGGGCTTCCCAGGGTGAGATTATTTAAAAATTGCTATACCCCCCTCCCACGTCTAGATAAATTCTGAATGCTCCCCATTTTAGTTTCTAGAAAGCAGCTACTCTAGGATAGGAGGGATTTGTGGAGTTTACTCTAGTACTAGGGTAGCAAATGAAAATTCAGCTGAAATAGCTGTCATCAAAGTCATCATCATCATCAATAAGTATCATTATTATACTGTCAGTTAATTTTAGTAATATATCAACTGTTGGGCTCCAAAGTCCAACCCCACATCCTCGTCGTGGAACCTGGTAACGGCGCAAGCTGGCAAACGGGGCCATGGTGAAGCTGGAGGGACAACTGACCACTGATCACTGGATAAATACGGTTACGGAAACAATTACAGTAGTAGATCCTCTTACTCGTCTCAGTCTAGAGGAGGAGAAAATCATTCTAATCAAAAAACGAGAGCAACGTATGACGCGAGAGCCAATAAAGTTGTTCTCTGCCAAATATTCCACCAGAATAGGAACATGGAATTAAGGACGTTATACCAAAGCGGGAAATGTAAACAGCTGGAAAAGGAGATGGAAAGGTATAATATTAAAACTCTGGGAATAAGTGAAGTTAGATGGAATACATCAGGAAGGACCGCTCTATCATCCGGACACACCATCGTTTATTCAGGCAGCCCAGTGATATATGATTTACACGATAAGGGAGTGGGATTTATGCTTACCAAAAAATCAATAAGAGCTCTACTGGAATGAAATTCCGTGTCATCTAGGATAATTTCAAGTGTATATCCCGACAAACAATGCAGACGAGGATGAAAAGGAAGAATTCTACAATTTCTTACAGGCAATTGTTATAACACTGTGCCGAAACGTGACATCCTTTTGATTATGGGCGATTTGAATGCAATAGTGGGATCAGATAAAATCGGAAGAATTGGAACCATGAATGAAAATATTGAGCCGCTTGTCCATTTTGTGCCATGATCAGCTTAGTCATCGAAGGAACTTGCTTTCCGCACAAGACTTGCCGTAAAACAACTTGGGTTTCACCAACTGGAGATACTGAAAACCAAATACAACATATTGCTATTGCCCAATGATGGAGGTCATCTCTTCAAGACGTAAGAATAAAGAGTGGAGCTGATGTATCTTCAGTTAACACTCTTGGCACAGAAAAAAACAGAAACAATATAGAGACTCAAAGACCCGAACATTGTGAATGAATTTCACTTATCACTTCAAAACAGATTTAGTGTACTACAACATCTAAATGAGGACGAAGAGGGCATAAATAATACTTGGGAACAAACCTAGAAACGCGATCATAAAAACATGTGAGGAAATACTTGGATTTATCCAACTAAATCGAAAACAGTGGATTTCAGAAAAGACATGGGAAACAATATGCGAAAGACAACAAGACAAGGAAAGAATACTTAACGCAAAAACAAGGCAATAAAAGAGGCAGATAACACAACAGTATGTGAAAAGAGATAAAGAAATGAAAAGGAGCTACAGTAGATGCAAACAGGAAAAAAGAGACTACGTTGAAACATCCCGGGGATAAGGTGGCCAGATACCGATCAGCAACACAGACTTATGGAAGAGATCCAAACAGCAACCAGTGGCAGTTGATATCAGAACGCGCAGATGGAACTGGATAGGTCACACGCTTAGGAAAGTAAACTCCAACATCACGAAGCAAGCTCTAGAGTGGAACCCGCAAAAAAAATGAAAACGCAGAAGACCAAAAAACACCTGGCGCAGAGCGCTAACATCGGACCTGAGGAAAACTGGCAAAACCTGGGGAGAAGTAAAGAACATTGTGCACACAAGACAGAGGGAGATAGAATGCCACTGTAGTCGCCCTATGCCCCCCTCCCTTCCCCTGGGACGAAGTGGGTTAAGTCAAGTCAGTTAAGTCATAAACTGTTAGTAACTTATGGTATACTGAAATCATTCAACAATAATTCCACGAATGGCCATTGGATATGAGATGATAAATCGCCGATGAGGTGTAAAGCACCAAGCTAGCTATTTTCACCTCATATCCAGTAAGACCTAAGAGGAATAATTGTTTATTAAATTTCATTATTTCTGAACAATATTAATATATTATTGTATATCTGCATCTTGGTATAATAAAGTGTGAGTAAAGAGCGCATGCGTCCTGAGTGGACACAACCCTAATTTATAAGTGGTTACATATTTCATTATAAATAGTATATATTCCGTTGAGCGGGGAGCAAATTAGAAAATAAAAACTTTCCTTTACTGGTCCAAGAATTGTTGCTTATACTGTCATTAATAAACAAAAGAATTCCAGTCATTATCTTTTAAAACTTTTAATTTCTACTATTTTATCAAACTTTTAATGTTACAGATAGATCGATATTTTACATTGTCACTGGTATCAATTAACTCAGACCCAGAATTTAGGTACACATGCCAGCAAAGGTTAACCATGGCCAGCCTTCAACACTTCTCCTTGTATTGAAATATTATTTAAAATGCTTTTGGATTTCTATGCTTTCAGTATTCAAGAATAAATAATTATTATCCTGTGCATAAATGTATTTTATTATATACACACCAATGAAATACCAAGTGAGCATTTGTGCAAAAATATGATATTTTCACACATCACTGTTGCTATGGTTACATATATTGCAGGTAAAATGATTTATTTTTAATTAGTAATTCATTGAACAGGTGTTTATATAATAACTAGAATATTACATGGCTGCTTGGAGATACAAAATTTCTCTTCTCGTGTTGAAAAATATTTCACTTGATTGCTTCACTCACTCCTGATATATTTTTCAACACTTGCAGAGAAATTTCAGATCTCCGCCCTGCTATGTAATATCTTCTATGTATGTGAGGGCACAGCTTTCATTTCAGCTTTCCACATCTGATTCATCTTCATCCGCCAACTGCTCCTGCAGCACTTGCTGGAGAAGATGCCTGTTTCAGAATTGAGAAAGGAAACTCAAATTGTAATATTAGCTAAGAATTATATCTGGCATTTTGTGATTACCAAGTCCAAAACTTGTTTTATCATTCTATTACTGACAGAATTAATTATAATTACATTATTTTGCTTTTTCTATTTTTTTGTGGGAAGCAACAAGCAGTGATTGCATGCTGCCTTTTAATTAGTCGGTATTCTTTAGTTATCGATGCAAAATATTTGCAGCTACTATGCAGTTCTTTGTAGGTCATTTGGTGGGCCCTGGACCAATGAGAAAGAAGCAAAAATTTCACTGAATAATAATATATAATTATTTATTTCTATATTTAAAATTATTATTTTCTACAAATTAAATAAGTTTGTCTCTGTCCATGTTGTTTCCACACAGGATATCAAACTCACCTTGGCACTGCAAAGTCAGGGTCTCCGGTTCGATTCATGAGAGAGCTTGTAAACTGATCTTCAGCTAAAACATGCATCAACACAAATTAAGGTTATGTTTGGTTACCAGGCATAGTAATCACAAATAATAACTCTTTGACTAACTCTTAGTTAAATAAAATTCATAACACATCTAAACATAAGAAATAAATATTAAGTAATTATAATAGCTTATAATTCCACTCTCTTGCAGTACAAATAACTGAAATAATCAATACAAGAAAAATGCTGGCCACACTGACTATAATAATCTAAACAACGTTCATAACTATTATTTACGCAAAGTGATCTACTGTAATAAAATGCAAAATAACGTAAACTAAAAATATACTAGTTATTTATATCATTACAACAATTAAATAAATGTTATATAATCCTAGGCCTGTTTTAAAAAGCTTGGGAGTACTGAATTTTACATCACACTTACCGTCATCTTGCTCTTCAAAATTCTCTTCCTCTTCTTCTTCATCAGAAACAGGATCACAACTTCTGCAGATGGATATCAAACACAACATTTATATTTTATTACACAAAACATTATTAATTTTAAGTAACATTATTTTATAACATTTACTTTTAATAATGATATTGTAAATCCTCAATTAAGCACCACTCCTTGAATAAGTGCAAGAAGATCTCGAATAAGTGCCACACCTTGGCCTAAAATAATTTAATAAGCGCCACACTCGAATAAGCACCACAGTTCTAATTTACTGTAGATAGAAACTAGTATCATTCTCCTCCCAATCCTGCTTTACAGAAAGAGACACCTGAGTATGAACTGCGTTGGGACCGGCTGTTCATGGCGCAAACTGGGTGTAATTCCAAGACAGTTTTGTATTCGTGTTATGTATACCTTTTATTTTATTTGAGGTGTTTCTCTCAGTGTGTTACATTAATTTTTTTTATTTAAAATAAGCACTGCACTCAAATAAGCACCACTCTTCAGGTAATAATAATAATACAGTAGTGCCGTCACAATGGATGTTGGCGACAAATGATCCATCCCAAGGGATTCGCACATAAAATCCATGAACCTTCTTCTAGGTCTTCCTGGTCCTCTCTTCCCAGGTACCTTCCCTAAAATAGCCAACCTCTCTAATCCATTTCTCCGCATGACATGCCCGAAAAAAAGGTAAGGGAAGCATTAAGCATTTCTCTTCAGGTAAGCATTGCAAATTAATCTGTCAGGATCAAACAAGAGCTGTGGCACTTAACTGAGGATTTACAGTAGCTATGCTATGGCATTAAACAATTTATTCTGAACTCCAAGGGTTTTTCTCTGGGTACTCTGGTTTTCCTCACTCAGACCTCTTTATTCCATCTGGCTATGGTGCTGTATCTGAGGTCGTAGATGGGCTGTAAAGTGGCTGCCTTTGTGTATGTGTCTGTAGTTAAAACCTGTGTTTGAGTGTGATGAGTGTGCCTTCAAAATGCTTGCAGTTCGACCTCATTGCGCTGCATCCTCATAATTCAGTCCTTTGACTGCAAGAAGGGCAATTAGCAGGTTGATTTAAAAAACAAACTTGTATGAAATTTACTTAATATTCACAACTGCAAGGCCATATTATGATTTTAAAATATGTGATTAATTTTTAGTTTATTTTTCAATTTAAGGCCCCACAAGCCAACGTACTGTAATTCAGTTAAAAACCAAAAAATAAATGTTTGGGGAGATAACAAAGCTTTGCAGTTGTAGTCACATTTTTGTAACAATGTTCAGTGATTTAAAATTTATAATTTTCAAGTCAATTTTATATATTAATTAATACACTGTACTCTGGTGTCCTGTGGAAATACAGTACAAACTATTTTTAAAAATCCCTAAGTGGATGCAGTCTGCTATTGTACAATCTGATAAACAGACATGGGTGGCAGAACTGGGGGGGAGGGGAAGGGCACTGCCCCCCCCCCCACCACCCCCCATAAATCGGTTGGGGGGGGACTAGGCTTTCAGGTAGTTTTTAGGTTACTACTGTACATGTGTTACTAAGTTTAAAACAATGTCACATGGTTCAACTAACCCTTGACAGCCCCCCCCAAATGTTTTGCTTCTGCCCCCCCTGACAAAAGATGTCAAAAAGTGGCAACACTGCAAGTCACTTCTGACGTCTCATTATTTGAACAACTGTATACTTTTTGTTTGACGACCACATTTTAATGTGATCTCATCTGTATGTTAATAATTAATTTTATTACAGTATAGACTGCTGTCTTTTATCCTAAATGGCTACTGTATGCATTACTAATCAAATCATAAAGTGAGCCGTTTGTTGATATATGTAAAGCCTGGTTTACATCTATAATCTCAGACGATCACATTTGGACCATGCTGTTTTCTTAAGTGATTTCTGTGATTGCGTAATTGCCTTCGAAAACCTCTGACTATTTGAGAAACAGGCTTAAGTATAATTTATATTAAGCAACTGTCTGCTAACCATTAACATAAAATCAATTTATGAGTATCAAGTGAACACTGATTGAATCTAAAAATGACGTTACACATTAACACCCACCCAGTGCTCGGTTGCAGTCCCATCAAAGGTGTAAGATTTACACTGGACTCCTCTGGCTGTTCCCTTATTGCAGGAGAGTCATGAGTCATCTGCTGCAGACAACAAAAAGATACAATCATACAGTTTATATAGTACTTAGAAAGAAATCACTCCTAAAGTTGGATAACTCAGAAAAAAATCCAGATCACTAAAGGGAATCAAAGCCATAACTTTCTCACTGATTAAAACTGGTCAGATGATTGAAAAAATTGGAAACTCGTAACCAGTAACATAGTCAACATGGATTCGACAGCTAATAAATTTTTTTGTAATATTGATCATTTTATATGATCTTATGGGAAGAAATAGTTCAGATTGGTCAAAGGAGGTCAAGCAAACATTGCAAATATTTCGTACAGTTTGTACTCCTTTTGATATACTCTAGTGGTATAGAAACTTACCTAAATGAAGAAAATCATAATATTATACATATATATATATATACTTTAATTTCTTATTTAATACCAAGAGCAGCAATTGCTGGCACTGAATGAAATATTTGCAATGTGGGTCAACCTCCTTTTTCAGGACTCATCTGAACGTCTAGATAATACTTTCCAATTTTGCCACAAGATAAAACCAAACAAAGAAAAATATGACAGATCATAATCTGGTCATACCATGAAGCTACGAACCTCAAACTAATCAATCACAGCAGAGAATTCAGCTTACTCACTCAATAGCATTATGTTATAACCTAAACAGTCACTAGTATTAGGATATTTAATAAAACTACTTTACATTCACATTTGGATTCTGTCTTGCAAAGTGCTGCACTGTGCTCATCTGTCGCGGAGTATCTAATGGTATCAACTTAAGCAAAGCAACTTCTTCCACCTAAAATTGTATTTAGAAACAGACGTCATAAAATCAATGATTAAATCAGCCTTTAATTGACTGTAGTTTATGGACCCGTTTAAATGTAGTATTTCGAGTAAGTGTGTATGTGCATAAACTTTTAACTACAAGTATTAAATTAAATGATGTAAATTATATTCAGCCAACTGTCCAGACAGCAGACTATATAAAACTTTTACAGTTGGCTGAGTACATGTATTTCTGTAATTGTACTATTTTTTCTTTTATTTCTGGAAAATGGTAACAAAAGAAAATTGAATTGAATTAAATCTAATTTTTTCTTACATCAGCTAAGTATACATAATCTATCTCAAACTGTATCTAGACTCCTAGGATTTATCAAATTTAAAGTAAGGAGACATGTTTTGAATCAATCACTTCAAAGTACTAATAAGATGCGCGTGCAGTTATAATAAGATGAACTAGAATACTCAGGATACTTTCCTTTTTTTAGTAAACTTTACAAACTTAAATCCACACGAATAAGACGATCGCCGAAAGAAGAAATACAAAATATTTATTTACCGGTTATTTGTCGCGTTCTTCACTAAATTTATGAAATCACACACACCTTAAGTCGATTGAGCTGGTCCGTTAACTTCGCTCGTAAGTCTTTCAAAAAGGATTCTTCTTGTAGTAATAACTCTGTTTGTTGCTTAGTAGCTGCCATCACTGGCAAAGCTGCTAATCCTGCAGGATACGATCCAAATGCACCAAAAATCCACTTATTTTTTTTATCAAAAGAGTTTTAGCAAAGTTTGTACCCAGTCTCTTTCTCTTTAATAAGACAAAAATTGAAAGACTGTGTGGGGAGGGGGACGGTCTATACGGCCAAACAAGGAGAGCTTCATATCAGTTCTTTCTGCCATTTTCTCTTTACAAAATAATATTCGACACCGCTCTTAGTGAAAATAATTTTGCATTTCTTGTCAGTTGTAAAACCATCCCGGAGACTAAGTGCATAGGGAAAGACATTTTTAACAAGATCTGCTTAGCTGTGGGGGAGGGGGTAGTTGAGGCTCCCGGTATAAATTATTTGTCATGAAAATGCTTATACGTAAGGTTTATAGGGCAAATACAAATGAGAAATAGAACGTGAGTAAGAAATCTAAAGTTTGTTTGCACAAACTTGTCTCTTATTATTTGAACTGTTCTTTGGAGCCCCTCAGCTTTTGTCGCGTAAACCCCAGGGCTCGGTTGTACAAAAGTGGATTAACTTTAACCGGGGGTGAGGGAGCCCATAAGCTATTCGGAGCGTACTACCCCTATATACAACGTTTTTACAGATCGAGCTATTTTTAGACATGTTTTCCCCGCGAAAAGTTCAGTTTCAGACCACAAACGTCCAAATAATTAACTATTTCCAACCTAATATGACCATAATTATAACGCAATTTCCTCAAATGTGATTGGTTCATAACCTGCTGTAGTTTGCGCTAATTAATCTGCAAAATTGTAATTATTTGGACAGTGTAATCGTACAGTTCGCTGTAATCGGACACTTGTTATCGGACAGTTACATGAGCCAATCATTTTAAGTCCGTTTAGCTAAATCCACCAATCACAAAATTGATTACTATCACTATAGCAACTTAACCGGTGGCTGTTTAAAGCCATTTTAAAGCTTTTCTCCATATTTATTTTTGCAAATTGTACTTATATATTGAAAATTGCTGTCAAAAACCATTTTAAAGCCAACTTAAACTTTTTTGTTTTTCGAAAATTGTAATAATTATAATTAACTGGTAACAGGGCTTTGTGTCGTCCAATTCTGTCTGTAATCATAGTCGTGATTAACAAATCGGACTCCCGCTTCGCGGTCGTCCGATTTTGTTAATCACTCATATGATCACAAACTGAATTGGACTCCACTCCGGTCCTATTACCATTATAAATTAGTTGGTATTTAAGGTATTCCTGGAGACTAAATTTGGGTTGGTATAGATAAATGTTACTCCAGACTACTCAATTTCTTGAGCCGTGCATCCTAACTTGAAAACGGTGGTTTCTACCGGTAGTAACTCCATTAACTCACGAATCACGAGAAATAATGGATATATGTTTCACAATCATCTCGAAATAATTATGGACATTCAGGAGTTATGGCCATGGGCTTGCGCATGATTTCCATGTTTTTATTTTTCTCTGATTGATCACGGATTACAATGATTTAAAAAGGGTCTTCACGGCTTCAAGAGAACTGAATGGCCTTATCGCCCCTGTTTGAACCGGCTGGGCGGCCCAGGACGTACAACGTTTACTTTGATGGGTCAGAAGAGATCCAGCTAGCCACCCACAACCGCAAAAGACCTCGGTCTGAACCTTTCACACATCACGTCATCTTGTATAAAAGTATTATAAAGAAACTTGTATAGTGCGCCAGCTGTTAATTTGATAAAAGCAAAACCCCGATATGGTCATCAACCCGGCTACCAACTCTAAGTCTAACGGAAGTATTGCAAAGTTATAGTGCGTACAGAGCCGGGCAGTACGTTTGATCGAGGAGGGGGAAGGGTGTACTGCCATATATGGGCTGTACTGAGGTACGTGTCGATGTGAAGGGTACGGTTTTGAAGATTTTACGGGTTGAAGATTTTATCGAGACTAAGGAAACCAGGAATTGCCAATCAAAAATATAAAAAAATCAAATCTCAAAGTTTAAATTTACGCAACTCAGCATCAATACCGCCATCATAAAACACTACTGGACATTATTAACTGTCAAAAATCAGGATTGAGACGGAAATCGGTGGTTTTAATGCTAGTTAAAATAAAACTGGAAAACAGCTGCTTTAGAATAGGAGGGATTTGGGGAGTTTAGTATAGGGTAGTAAAATTCAGCGGAACTAGCTAGCTAACTGGTATAGGCTAAGAGTTCCAGGGTCACAGCGTCACATTCTCACCCAGATATTCCTAAAG
>JAOBYJ020132526.1:0-10091 GCA_025403565.2 Palythoa heliodiscus | reverse complement strand
CAATAATAACAATAATAACAATAATAACAATAATAACAATAATAACAATAATAACAATAATAACAATAATAACAATAGTAACAACAATAACAACAATAACAACAATAACAACAATAACAACAATAACAAGAAAAATAAAATACTTAATATTTTCTTGTCTTTTAAAAACACGCTATATTCATCACAATTTAAAACGAGCAAATCCCACAACCTGAACCAGAACAAAGTTGAACTCGGACTCCTCGTTGCGCCAATGTAGAGAAACGGGTTAATGAAAAGGGACATCGCCAATTAAAATATTACAAATCCGGTTTTGTTGTCCGTTTGAGCTCAAAAAAATTAAAAAGTATGAAATCCAGATGAATAATTAGAAAAAAAAAATAGTTAAAGGTTATTATTTTTTTTGTGGTGTGAATATAAGTTCCTGTTCATGGCTGATCACAGAGGCGGATCGCTGGTCAAGTATTTACCAGCAGAAAACCTGAAAAACTTCTCATCTCTAAAACTAGCATTGATATAATTCTTTGTTTTGGTTTTGCTAAGTTAATGAGGAGCAAACAACGCCTTGATTCGTTCTGAAGCAAAATCAAGTCAAAATATTTTCCGCTCTTAATTGATTTTCTAAGTTGGATCTCAGGTACTTGCCATTGTTTTCAGTCCAGTAATTAATTTTTAATCAGATCAGCTTCCTTGTGTTCTGTTGTTTAGCCTTTTACCAGAAAGACAGGCCATTAATGCCAATACTTTGGATTTTCATTATTAGATTTTTGTAGGCCTGTATGAAAGATATAGTTATGAAGATATACTGTATATTAATCGTGCTAGGGTTGTTCAGCGTCCAAGCGTTAGGTAAGTGCTGGATATCTTAAGAAAATATTGGAGCGTTTCATACACGAAGAAGACTAGGATAGGTAAATTAAAGCATACCACCATCACAGCTTCTTAGTGTAAGAACGCATAGGATCGGATGTACAATAAGAATAAACATAATGTCCATGTGATATGCCGAAGTAGACAAAGAATTCATTCCAATTTTCATAGTTTGTTGAACTGAATGAAAACGAAAATTAGAAATGGACACCAAGAATTACTATTGATGACACTTACCAAATACATTTCTTCTAAACTATTAATCTAGTAATTTCAAATTAACAAATTTATCTTATAATGATTAACATTCCGCTAACGTCTTTCCTCACAATAAAAGTAAACTAGACACAAATGCTAAAACTGCTTGAAAACTTGGACTAAACATTGTCGAAACAGACATGGTACCAAATTCGAGCAACCAAGGCTCGTTGCGTCCCTTTAATAATAGATAACCTTCTATGTTAAAAAAATCTATCTTTTCTGTCCAGTTAAGAAACACGAGAAAGATGACGCAAAAGAGGATGATTTCGAGAATATAGAATTGTTCTCAGGTAAGTCGAGATACCATCTCGATTACCATTCGGAAGAATACTCCGTTAATTTCAATGGTCAGGATATCAAGCTTTAATGTATTCTTACACTTGTCATAGAATAGAAATCTCGATACAACTTATTGAAGCAGACTGAAAGATAAAAACCAGTATAACCGACTTCCAATTCTTATGATCCTTCAATTAATTAAGATGGAGAATTTAGGACATTTTAATGTATTTCTTGAGAAAATATTTCATATTCTCGTAATTTTATTTAAACTGCACAGTTTGGTGCCTCGATAACCAGGAATAGAACGAAAAAAATGCCTCCTAAGCGGCTTTTGTTTGTAACAAGCTGTGGTTTGATGTAAAAATAATGTGTTCTTATACTGTATACTGCAACAATTTATGCTAAAATGAAATAAAAAAAAGCTAAGGGCAAATGACAGAATAGATGAGAATAAAAGCATTGACCTTTACAAATGATTATAAAACAAAACATCAAAGACCAGCCATATTTTGAAAACAATTTTAGCAAAAGAGATTATTATTGACATTGAGCAAAGCTATAAAGGACAAATACAAGTCCACAAAAGCATCCTGAATCTACAATACAGATTAGAAGTGATGCAAAACGAAGAACTGTAACGCTATATTTCGTTGTTATTACATCAACATCATTAAGCAATGAAGAGAGAATTGGTACAATATCATAAATGATAATGTATCAATTCTCTCTTCATTGTCTGATGATGTTAATGTAATAACAACGAAATACAGTGTCACAGTTCTTCTTTTTGCATCACTTTTGATCTATATTGTAGATTCAGGATGCATTTTTTCGGACTTGTAATTGTTCTTTATTTCTTAAAATTGTCGGATGGTAAAGGTTTTTCAGCAAAGCTATAAAACAAATACATTTGAAAAAAGTCTAAGAAGAGGACGTTTTATAATATACCTCAATAAACATGACAACCTTAAGTTTGAACTTGTTTTTAGTTTGGCCAACATGTTTCGGCATGTACTGCTGTCATCATCAGAGCAATGCGAGTAACATGATATTGTTACATTTGGGAACAAATAAAATTACAGATTTAAAATATTTTTTTTTGAAATTTCAATTTTTAGCACGTAATGAGCAATTTCATTCCTATCAGTTGCCAGAAAAATGTGCTACATTTTGTAGCTAGATGATCACGAATTCGTTTAAAATTGTTTTATCTAAAACAGTTGATAGATACATATCTAAAAAGTCCATAAAGTACACACTTTAACAAATGCTGGGCAAATCGAACCTCTTAACAATACTAATTTCTCTCTTTGATCTAACCATATTAACTAAAACTAATCACGCCAATTAACTTATAACTCGTTCTAATTCCACATAGACGAAGATGACAAAAGGGACGTGATTGCGTCACCTTCCACCGACACTTCCAGTAAGTTTAATCTGTACCATGTTTGGCCTTGCTTATATCACACTTAGTCACAGGCTTGGTAACTAAAAACGACCACTAAAATAATTTCTGCCGACTACACAGGTTATTATCCAAATTACGCTGCAAGTCAAACGGCAAGTGAATTATACTCGCAGTCCACAGCGACAGGTAAAAGCAAACATGATGCATATTGTTTCTGTTTCATGATTTAGCTGTGGAACAGTATTCAACTTTTCCCTTTGTGATGTAGCTGTGGCTGAAATAATATTTGCATTTTCTTCGTCTATTCTTTTCAACACTTTAAAGTCTTCTATCACTTTTACCTGATAGAAAATTAAAACCTCTATATGATCCAAATTACCTTGCTATTTGCTTCATTTTAGCCTACAACACGGCAAACACTGCCGCTGACACAAGGTCAAGCACACCGTACTCGTCTTCACCTGCCGCCGCACCTTCACCATCACCATCGCCATCACTTTCACCATCACCATCACCTGCACCGGCATCGTATGCTTCCCCGGCTCCTGCCTCGGCTCCTGCTTTGGCTCCCGCTCCTGCTCCTGCCCCTGCCCCGGCTCCAGCCGCTGCTCCGGCGGCAGCAGCGACCGTTTCAGCGCCAGCTTCGGCGGCAGCAGCATCTGCTCCAGCGCCAGCTTCGGCGGCAGCAGCATCTGCTCCAGCGCCAGCTTCGGCACCGGCTCCGGCGTCTTCCACAGCACAAAGCTCCTCATCTTCAGCATCTACCAGATCGAACACTCCCTACTACTCGTCCTACGGCACCTCTCAGTATGAGCCAAGTAGCTATAGTTCTAGCTACAATATCGTACCGCCTCCGGCTCCCGCACCAGCGCCAGCACCGTACTACGCGTACCCGTATCCCGCACCCGTTGTCGCTCCCGCTCCCGCTGCATACCCTTCGTCCGCTATGGCGGCTGTAGCTGCTGCAGGTAAGCCGACTAGTGATATATCAGTCCCAAGTATAAAGTTATAAAGAACAAAGGATATGGCTAAAGATATAACAGTTCCCTAGCTCGGTCGATTTGATCAGGTCTTTTCATTCCTTATCGCGAAGCAATTCAAACTTTAGTTTTAGCACGTTCTAAATAACAATCTATTTGGCAAATGTTTTAGTCCACAAAGCGCAACTTCCAAATATTTTGCAGAAGCTTTTCGGTCGGTTATTACAAGGTCGTAATAAAGCTTTTCAAGTGTCTCGGGCAACACATCTTCCTCTTCATTGTCATACCCCTTTTGACAGACACCTTTCATATTGCACAGTTTTATCTTAAAATAGTACAACAATATCAATAACTTAAGAACTTGGCTTACAATCTTGTTTTTTTTATTTATCCTCCATCAACATTGTATACTAGTTGAAAAATCCGACTAATGGCGTGTTGAAAATGGCGTTACTCCCATTATCCTTCCTAAACTGCTTTGCGAATACAATATAATACAATACAATGCAATATACAATACAATACAATACAACACAATTCAATACAATACAATACAATACAATACAACACAACACAACACAGCAGAATATTCTATTCTCATATCGCTTTTTTACATAAAGTTTCTAATTTTATCTACATTTTGTTTATTTTGTTGTTGTTTTATTTCGTCTATGTTCATAAGATATAGTTATGCAAGGAAATTTCTAAGGCCAAAATAAGCCGCAAGGATTTTGAGTTTAGCTCCAGACTAAGTAAGGTTTTTCAAGTTTTTGTTAGCATCACTCATTAGCAGTAATGAAAAACGAACAGAGAAAGACATAAACGAAAAGAAGAGAGAATTAAAAATAACATATATTAATTTTTGTTAAAGGTAAACCGTTTTGTTTAAGTAGTAGATGTTGTTTCGCTTTTTTATTGACAGCGCTTGTGTTTAGATTCTTACGTTCAGAGGGAAGATTCTGCCACAAGTTTGACGCCAGTATCGAGATCGTTTGTTTACCAGCGTTAGTTCTAAAGTGTGTTTTACTATGGCGCGCCGTTCTGGACAAAGATAGTTATCATGTGAAATACAAAACGTGTAATAAATATTATATTTTCGCATCAAGTCGTATATTTTACACAATAAGTATTAAAGTTTCGCAACAAGTGGTACATTTTCATAATAAGTTTTATCTATTCGCAACAAGTCGTATATTTTACACAGTAAGTATTATATTTTCGCTACATGTCGTATATTTCTTACAACACGTTTTATATTTCACACATTAAGTATTTTTGTCCAGAACGGCGCGCCATATTTTGTGGAGGTTATCTTTTATATGCATATCTTGTATTGTAGGAGGTATCCCATTATTAGGTTGCGAATTCATCACAAATAACGCACAGCCATTCTTAACAGATAAAATTGAGAAAACTGTCATATCAAATAAAATCAAAATGGCAGCATGCTTGGAATTGGCATGTCGTCGCGATTCGCCTTCTGGGATAGATAACGAGATGAGGATGATGTATGCAGGGTGGCTACCAAGCCAAATCGACTGGTGCAAAATTAGGAATTGATTGGTTTACAATATTGTATGAGTCAGCCATTAGAATTCATTTAATCAAAATTCAAGCCTGAAGTGCACGAATACTGATCACTTGCTTTCTTTTTCACATTCGTTTCACATTCAAGTAGTCTGCTTTCTGAACATTCCTGTTGAATTTTGATCTTCAAAAGAAACTGTTGAAAAAAATCATTTTGTATTTTGATAAAATTGTTCAATCGTTTCGTTTTAGCACTTCAAGCGGCCCAGTCCACAACTGGTAAGTAAAAGACCGAAAAACAGACATTAACGAAACGCAAACTATATAGAATGAAAATCTTTTTTGAAGCACTGATGTACATCTAGAAGTGACAAAAAGCTTTTTTATTTAAAATGTGATACAAAAAAGAAAGAAAACAAAGAAATGGTGTATGATAATTGTAGTTTCACAGCTCAATTTTTCGTCCTTCCGGGGTCAGTAAAATGAGTACCAGCATGGACGGACTGCTTTGAAGCGGCTGCCAATTGCGCCTATAAATGCTTCCGGTCCGCTGGGGGTAAAATTGATCATTGCAAAGCGCCTTGGAATATATATGATAGTTAGAGCGCTATATAAATGCATCATTTTACTTTACTTTTTTAGTTGCAAGTAGTAATAAATAAATTTTTATAAGTAAAATATTTCGATAAACAAACTGATTTTACAATAACTATATATATGTTAACATTCACTCTATTTATTAGTAGTAACTAATTCTTACAAAATTACACGGCCGCGCGGAGTATATTTTAGGAGTGAGCAAAGTGAACGAAAAGAGAAATTTCGTATCTCCGAGCGGCTATGTAAATATTCTATTAATTACAAAAACCAATAACTTACTAAATCATTTAACTTTTACTGGAACTGTCCGCTCTAAGCTGACTATATTCTGATGTTAAATTTTTCTCTCCTCTGCATGTTTAAACCAGGAAAAGATGAAAAGGGTAAGAGAAACCCATTAACTCACACAAACTCCTGTAGAACACAGTTAGTAGAGTGAAATGGTTAGGAGACTCGGTGGCTTTCTTTGTTCTGTCTTTTTTTTCTTTCTTTCCTTATTGAAATATGACGTTGAAAGTACACAAATTACAATAGGTTTTCCGATGTAAATAAGCAAACGGCCAATGGACTAAAGCCATCACACCTAGAACAAAAGATCATAACCGTGACAGTGCACACAACATGAAACAAAGCAGCATTGACATCGACTTTGTAGTTTGTTAAGTTTCATAACCAGTCCAGTCTACTAACTTTGTGTAGAACTATATAATAACGCTGCAACCACACCACAGTCATGGATTGTGTGGCTGTTCAGCAGTCCTTCATTGTCCATAAATGCGCATGCGTAGTTTCAGAGCTGCTATGCATTTGTGTAGACTAGATTTACTTTAATACAAAAAATCTGAACTCCTATTTTTGACGACGAGAAAAGGAAACTTTTTTCATAGATAACAACAACGCCATCAAAAAAGAGATCAGGACATACACAAAAAATTAAAATTAAAAAGACTATCGAGATGCGAAAATCATTTCCTTACATGAATAATCTAATAACAGGACGTAAATCATGATTTTAAGAGAAACGTTCTTCAAAAGTTTTTCAAAATCTCTTACTTTATTATATAGCTTGTTGCTTCGCTAGTTTTTTTGACCGAGCTTTTGCCAAAACATTTTTTTTCACAGCAAATTAAAGTTTCTGGCTAACCTCTTTACAAGTCTTCTGTTCCCTTGTAACTCTGTTACATATATCTTCTGATGTCCCTTTGGAAATATATAGATCTTATACGTACGTACATGGACTAGCAATCCTATACCCATAGCAATATCTCGTTCATTATTGATGTGTATTCAAGAGTTAAAATTTTAATGTTCAACTGCTTCGTATATATAGTTTTACCTTCGGTTTCTTTTTGTTTTTAGGAAAGACTGGAAAAACTTCCAAACGTAAGTAACAAATCAACACCATTGTCCACCTTCGATTGACAGTTCAGTTTGTTCCAGTTAAATTGTTCTGGACGTCAGCAAATTTGACCCGGAGGCTTTACTAAGTTTGCCTGAGCTGTCCTAGGGTTAAAATCTCTTTGATTTTGTTGTAGGCGGATGTATCGATGATATGAGGGCGGACAATTTCTGTCGCAAATCATACAAACCGTGTTTCTGTGAAGAAAACCATCACTTCATGTACAACTACTGCAAGAGATCTTGTGGTTGGTGCTCCTCAACAGAAAACGTTGGTACGAATCACAGTCTTTCGTTCTTGTTTCTTGAAACAGTTAGTGCTTAGTGCTTTGATATCACGACAAATCTTATTAAACCGGGGTTGTTTTAAATTGATAAAAATTAAAACTGTTAACCGCCACGCATTGTGACTGAGAATAGATTTACCCGTCATGCAATGCGGTTTTGTTTGCCTGGCTATTTGCAACGGCCATAGAATAAATCAAACTTGTTGCTTACTTCTGTCAAAACATGTTACAAAACAATTGTCTGTGTAATGGCTGCTAACGCTCAAGCTTACTTTTACTTAAGGGTTAATTGCAATGCCCAAAACACATGAATACCTAGTGCACAGTAATTCTGATTGCAAATCAGTTTCATTGCATCTGTGAGCAAACTTTTGCCGAGCTTTAGCTTGTAATTTCAAAGATTTCCGCATAAAATTGTAAGATTTTAAGAATGAGAACTTTGGAACAGTTTTCCAAACTATGAGTTTTCTTTTTGAAGCATTAGCCGCAATTAACTGCACGTATGTGGAAAAGGTTAAGAATTATAAAAGAAATTGAGAATGAGAGGAAATTAAACATTTACAAAATTAGAATCGATCTGGGTTAAATAACAGTTATTTCACGAACGCGCGTCGAGGCGCCAAGTTGGCTATTTTCACATCATATCCAACAAAGACGTGAGTGAAATGATTGGTTTCATAAAGACAAACCACTTGATTTATCAGTCAAAATGATGTTTTGAGCTTTTACTCCAGCGAAAGTTGTCATTTATCTACACTCGAGTGATTTGGCGGGCTTTTGACCTACGCATCGACATAGGTCGAAATATTTACGTCTTTCAAACGAGCTTGAAATTTGGGTTTCTTGTGTACAACCAGCACTTTGTAACGGTTTTGTTTGGTTTTTCTGTTTGGTTTTTCAAAATGGAAATGAAGCCTTCGCTGTTTTTATTGAATACCGGATTTACAATTACTTAAAATGGTTTGTTTTGCGGTGGTCAAAACAGAAAACGAAAAATTGCAAAATCGATTCATTGACAAAATGGCGCTGTTTATTAATCGAGCAACTTCGCTGTCTGGTCGACGCGTGAAAACACTTCAGTTACACCTTGAGTTGTAATCGCTTATTGAATTATGATTTCGAACTTGCTTCCCGAAGGACTACCGAGTAATTCCAAACAAGGTAGGATGTTAATCTTTATTTTACTCTTTCAGTTTCAGGTTTAAAAAATTTCATTGAAATTAAATTATTGGAGTTTAGCTTTTTATTGCTGAAAATCATTCTGTACGAGTTGTTCGCTTTAAAACAATTCCGTTCAATTTATTGTATTACTTTTGGTTATTCTAGTTCAGGATTCTGTAAACAGGCTTTATTGCAGGGCTCAAAAGCTCCACATATCTTGTGTTTTCCGGCATGAATAGTTGTGAAAACTTGTAAACACGGCTTTGGTTTTGGATTTCGTGGCTGTTTTCTATATTTGGTCAAACTTAGGTATATTTGCTAATAAACAGTGAGTAAGGGAACCAATCAAGTTGCTTAAAACTCAACATCCAGTGGTTTGTTTTTAATAACGTTAAATAGCTGCCATAATGATCTGCTTGGCAGAGGTTTCCTTATTTTTCCCTCCTCTAAAGAGAAGGAAAGGAAACCTGCATGGATCTACTCGGCTTTCTGTTGAGCATGCGCGTCATTACAACGTCACTTCCGCCATGATGGTAACGCGGGCTCGAATTCTGTCAGCGGATAAAGTCAGCTGGCCCATATATATAGTCAAAATTTAAACTGGTTATAACTGGTTTTTAAAACGGTTTTGAATTACTTTATGCGTCCAGCCTTTTGGACGGAATTTAAACCGAACGGATCCGTAAAAAGGCTTCCTTTTCTTCCCTTTAGAGGAGTGAAAATAAGGAAACGCCTGCCAAGCAGAGAACTGTCATAAGAGCAAACACTGTCAAGTGTTTACTATGGGGACTTCCCAGCCTGAACGTAACAAATCTATTTGTACCATATCTTTCTAACAAAGTAAAATCTTTGTTTTCAATGTATAGGGCACAGATATTGGCGAATTGTGAACGGTGGAAACCTGCAACGATCTTGGGTCATTTCGCAAGTTGACTTTTTTACAGATAAACACTCAAAGAAACCACTCAACCACGATCCCTCAAAGGTATTGTGATAACTATTGTTTTCTTGATTACAACGTCCAAACTTTTACGAGCTAAACTGTCACGAATTTTTTGCGGAGAAACCGCAACCCCCTTCAACGACGGATCAGAATACATCAGGCTAACAAAAAACGAGTTCAAAGAACGATTCAACGTTCAGAAACAGCAGCAAACAATAGAACATAACTAAGTAAACATGCATGGTAATTAAAAGATCAAAATGAAATGGGCTACAGCAGCAAACAATAGAACACAACTAAGTAAACATGCATGGTAATTAAAAGATCAAAATGAAATGGGCTACAGCAGCAAACAATAGAACACAACTAAG
>JAOBYJ020132436.1:0-10092 GCA_025403565.2 Palythoa heliodiscus | reverse complement strand
CTGCTAAAAACCGCTTTCCAAAAACAGGTTACCATGGTAACAGTAATCACCCTAATTAAGAAAAATGATGATTTCCCGATTAAGTAATAAATTTGAGGAAAAGTCACCGAATTATAGATCAGTGCAACCTATTCTAAAGAAACGGCAACTGTTTGAAATCAGCGCGGGCACTTTCTGCCCCCCCCGGTCTGAATAGGGTTAAGATAGATGAAAACAATTTACCTAAACAACTGGTATGTTTATATATGGTATGATATGATATGGTATGGTATGGTATGGTATGGTATGGTTTTGTTATGGTATGGTATGGTTTTGTTATGGTATAGTATGATATGGTATGGTATGGTAGGAATGGTATAGTGCAAAACTTGGCAATCACATTGATTTTTACGCTCCGAGATTTGCTATTTCTACGTGGATGAACTCGTCATGAAACTATCCATAAGATTTTGAAATTTGAACTTTTTGTAAAATTTTTGTTGTAATTAGTAAAATAGTCATTTCTCATGATTGTGTAAACTTCGCATTCTTGAAGAAAATGTTCTGCAATCTTCCCGTTTCTATCATAAAAGAATGGTTACTGATTTGTAATCTCACTTAGTACTTGAAGGAACATAATTGTTTTATGGTTGAGAACCGGATATTTTGCCTGGTTTTATGTTGAATTTTGACTTCTAAAGAACTAGCCTTGTAGAGTGGTAGTGGTCATAAGTAGTAGTAGTAGTAGTAGTAGTAGTAGTAGTAGTAGTAATAGTAGTAGTAGTAGTAGTAGTAGTAGTAGTAGCTATAGTAGGAGTATTATTAGTATTAGTATTAGTATTAGTATTATTATTGTTAGTAGTAGTAGTAGTGTTAGTATAGTAGTAGTGTAAAGTTATAGTAGTACTAGTAGTAGGGGTGGTAGTAGTAGTAGTATAATAGTAGTAGTAGTAGTAGTAGTAGTATAGTAGTAGTACTAGTAGTAGTAGTAGTAGTAGCAGTAGTACTAGTACTAGTAGTAGTAGGAGTAGTAGCAGTAGTAGTAGTAGTAGTAGCAGTAGTAGTAGTAGTAGTAGTAGTAGTAGTAGTAGTAGTAGTAGTAGTAGGAGCAGTATTGCGTGTAGTAGTAAAAGTAGTAATAATAATAGTACCAGTAGTAAAAGTAATAGTAATAGTGGCAGTGATAGTAGTATTAGTAGTCGTACAAGTAGTATTGGTTATCGTTATTATGGTTTTCGATTAGAGTAGAGAGGATGTTACGTGCGAGTGTTTTATGCGTCTGTTAATAATTATCGATGAAACAATAATTGCATTCGAAAAGCTCTATGTTCATAAGCAGCGCTAAGAACAATAGAGCAATTATTTTTACACATGAAGATAATGGTTTTACGCTGAGAAGAGATATAGAGTTTCATCAATATCGAATAATAATAATAATAATAACCTACACATTACTACTGATACAATGTTTTAATTTACTCGTTAGTGTTAACGTTTTTTTTAACATTTTTATGCTCTTTTTATCTTCAGTGAGAGCTTGCCAACAACCATGTATTTTAACTTCCAACACAACCAACATTCTTTCAATCAATCCCAGCAATGGTGCCGTAAGCTCCCTTGTCTCAGGATTGACAAGAGCTGTGGCTATAGACATAGACGTCAAGATGGGACATGTCTATTGGAGTGACGTTATTGAGCGGAACATAAAACGGATGGACATTGTAGGAGGAAACACCGTTACTTTAATACAGGTAGAAAATAAGTTTGTTTTAAAACAAACATATTGTTTTCGTTATTGTATTTGTTATTTTTTTTTTGCATTATGCAACCGATGTCATTATTTTCTGCTATTTCCTCAAGCCGGCTCAGTATCGTTTATCCAGACTTCCCGTTACCTTTACGTCTCAAAAAGCTGATCATTAACTAATTATTCCTTGTGAACTTAAAGTCATAATTTTCTCCAATTTGAAATTTTTGTATTACTGATACGATTTGAGTTACTTTTTGCTCGTGATATACTTTTTAAGGTTCTCCAGGGATAAATACTGTACTAATTAGCTAGATGGTTTGTTTAAAAATCATTAGGGTTTTATTAAAAGCTTGCCATTGCCAAAAGACATTTTTTGAGCTTCCATATTGCGTTGCATTGCATTGTGTTTTTATCAGAAATAATAAAAAATTGATAAATCTACGCAGTCACTGTGTAACTGGATTAATACAATGACCTGAGTTGAGTAGGGTTAGGCGCGAGTCTGAATAAAGTCAAAGAGAAATCTTCAAGGTGGATGTATATAAATACATTATATTACCTAGAAAGGTTTACTGAAGTGTTTTCTATAACTACAAATATTAATAACCGGCATGAGAAGGGTGATCATGATCACTGATGCTACACGAAAGTGAGCATAACACGCAACAAAATACAAGTGTACAAATTTCTTTGTGATTAAACCATTGGTATTCCTAATGGTCTGTAGCCGGCTAAATTGACCTGCTGCTTAAGTAGCTTTTGCAGCAACTTTTTCAGAACAAATGATCGTTTTGAAAAGGTTTTGTATCAAAGGCAGTCTGTCTCCGTCACTGTTCTAACCATCTACTCATAGAAAGCTACCATTAACTTTGAAACATATATTTTTAAATTGTTTTTAGAGTTGATTTATAATCTAGATATTGTAGATGAAGAACCTCACTTTGTTGGGTACTCTGCAATAAACCAGTCCAATTATTATTGTTATCAAAATAGATAAAGCTCAGTGTGTTTGTTAGTTGATTCAAGTAAGTAGCAGTTTTAACTTAGATGCTCAGAACTAACCAGACTCCATAACAAAGCAACGTCAAATTTCAACATCATCCCAAAAACTAGGATAAAATGACGCTGCCACTTGCGATTTACACTTGACAGCTAAGTTATAGCATATTGAGCACTTGCTTTCCAACAGGGTATTGGGACATGCGATGGGCTGGCAGTAGAATGGAGAACAAGGCTTCTTTATTGGAGTGATGTCAATTTTGATCGAATCGAAGTTGCTAAGCTGGATGGCAGCGATAGATCGATTTTGATATCAACGGGGTTGTCTCAACCGAGAGCAGTTGTTGTAGAACCCGAGGCTGGGTAAACATTGTTTATCTATTTAATGATTTCAAAACGGTGTGTTGCATATACCTTGATTGTTTGATTATAAACATGCAAAACATGTCACATGTTGTTTGACTGTGTCAATAACAGTATCTCTTGTGGCATACTTCATTGTTTTCACTGCATTTGGAAGTCACCTGTCCATCAGTTGCTGCATGGACCATGTTCATATCGAATGTCTATCAAAATGCATACATATCATAAGAAAACCAAATTAACCCATTGTAGGTACAGTTTATACAGTGAGGTAGAGTAATCTAACACCATATAATTTTTTTCTTGTAAATTTTTGATATATATTAGATTCTTTTAAGGCGGTGGGGCCGTCCAGCAACATAAAAAATATAATAAATATAGAAAAATAAGGCAATTGAGGCAGAAGGGGGGTGTTTTAAAACTCTATTCTCAGCAAAAAAAAACTAATGAAAGCTGCTTGCAGAAATGGAGTGTTTGCAGCCTGAAATTAAAAGGTATTTTGAAACAAATTGCATTTTAAGAAAGTAGAGCAGTTGTTTCGAAAGGTTTTGTTTAATGATGAGAAATTAAAACTTTAAATAAATCTTGAGAGAGCTTGTTGTTTCAGATTTTTTTTTTCTTTTGGTCTTGCTCGAATTTGTTAAAACGAAATAAAAATTGACAATGGCATTTTTTTTTATCTAGCCACACTAGTTTTGTAGGCTGCAAACGTTCTCTCAAACTAAACTTTTAGAGTAGAAACTTCTGTTGCATTTAGAACTTGTGCAAGTGATATCATTTATGCAATGAACCAGAATCAGCAGATTCTGTTGAGCTTGCATTGTGCAGCACACAAATCACTGACAGTGTTTGAGGCAAAAATTTTTTCTTAGCAAGTAAAGACAGTATTTTCATAATCCTGCTTCATTACATAGATCTACATAAATACTATCTGTAAAAAATATTTCCTGATCCTCTTCGCTTATTTTAAGGGCTACATTTTTGCTATAGGAGAGGCCCTTTTTAATAGGACACATATATAATAGGATCTGGATCTGCTGCCTTGGTAACAAGAGGGCCAAACAACACTGTAGTGGTAATGTGGGTAATTGAAAAGTGTTAAATGTTTTTGAAAAGAATAAGTTTTGGTGTTATTACGTTTCGACGACCGTAGCACCCTAACTGAAATGTAGGCTTCAGCAACTGTTGGCTAGGTTTCTGTTGACATCACATTTGAAACCCGATTCAATTATTTAATTCTAGGAGTCTAGAATTTCTTACAGAAATCTTTATTCTAAGATTGTACATTTCTTTGAGAAATCTTTATGGCTCTCAAAAACCCTGAAAAGCTCTTTAACTCAATTATTAGTTGGTTCCAGTCAAAAATGGCATAGAGCGCAGAATGGCCATCTGATTCCTGATGACACAAAGACTATCCATTTTTCCCTGCTGTTCAAGAACCAGAAGTCAGTAGACATGGTGAAAAAAGAGCTAAAATCTTAGCACGAGATTGAACATCAACCTATTTTCGGTATACAAGAAACGAAAAATTCTGGTTAGTCAACAGAATGTCATTTATTTATTCAAGTGTGGGCTGTGTGATGCAGACTATATCGGATAAACGACAAGACATCTTCACCACCGAAATAGTGAACATCGTAGTTTGAACATTAAATAGGCAACAGCTCAAGATCGCGCATGGCTTCAGGGACATTCCAAACCATCTATGTGACAACTTCACTGAAACTATCTTAAAAAAGTGTTCTGGAAAATTGGACTGCCTCATTAATGAGATGCTTTTCATCCAAGCAAGACGGCCAAGTTTAAACACACAATCTGACTCTGTTCGTGCCAAAGTTTTTGTTCCGCACTAAGTACCCCCTGGGAACACTGCACCCTATTTAAATTTTTTGTTGTGTATCGTTATAGTTTTCTTTGTTACATTTTTTTGACTGTACTCTCTTGAAAACCTTTTATTTTACTTTGAAAACAATGCCATTGACATCGAAAGGTCAGTTTTTAGCGTTGTTTTTTTTGAGTGAAATTCTAGATGTCACAAAAAATGTTATTCTAATTTTTAAATAAAAGACTGATATCAGATTCAAGATTACCTCACTTGAGACAAGAAAGACTAGACCTTAAATTTTCGTGGACTGGTGCCCTGAGTGGCTCACTTGCTTCAATCTTCAAAAACGTTTGACTCCACTGGAAATGCTCTTAACAGGACTTGTTAGCTGCGATTAATTTCAAAACCATTGTTCATCTTTTCTGCTTAATATTAGCTGTTATCTCATTGTAAAACAGAGTTCCAAATCATTTTGAAATTTATGTCTTTGTCACTGCAGGTATCTCTTCTGGACAGACTGGGGTTCCTCACCAAAAATAGAGCGTTCTTCTCTTAACGGAGAAAACCGACAGGCCATTGTTACTAGTACCTTGAGATGGCCAAATGGTTTGACAGTTGATTTTGGTTCAAGAGTAATCTACTGGGTTGATAGCTGGTTCGACAAGATTGAGTCCTCAGATTACCAAGGTAATGGAAGACGCTTAGTTTCCAGGATACCAGGAACTCACGCTTTCGGACTGATATTGTTTGGATCCGACCTACTGTGGAGTAACTGGGCTGCAACTGATAATATACGCAGAATAAACAAAAACAATGGTCAACCCATTCAAGGCTATTCAATTGAGGGTAGACAAGTAATGGGAATAACACTTTATTCTCAAACAAGGCAAGCACAAGGTAAAAGGTTTTATCTAATATCATATCAGCAATCTTATTTTAAATGATAATTGGTTTTTTAAAATAGTTATAATAATTGATGGATAATCTATCTTTTATTACTTGGTAGATATTCTAATGATACTCAGTTACAGTATAAGTTGTTGTCTATTTAATCACAATTTTGTGATAAAAGCTAATGCTACAAGGTAAAGACATGTGTAAAGAAAATTTGGGGACAAAAATGGAGTTATGTGTAAGCTTTAGCACTTTCTTAGTGCATATTTTGTACATTGATGTGGTGTTGTTCGAAATGCAGAGGAAATTTTTTTGTTTTTAAAATGTTAGTTGCTAGCAGATGTGGCAGCAATCTTGGAAGATGCAGTAATTTGTGCTTACTGAAACCCGGGGGATACACATGTGCCTGTCCAACTGGCTCTAAACTAAGCAGCAATAGCAGAACATGTGCTAAAGGTATGACTAGAAGTTTATGTCGGTGTGTAATATTATAACCACTTTCAATGTTGAAATGAAATTTATCATACCCTTATCGAGATTAATTTAGTAAATTTTTGTTCGTGGCCTTAGCCCTAGCCTTGGCCTTAGATCATAATACAAATCATTTGACACAGCTAAGATTGTGACAAAATAATTAATAAATCAAATTTTTACTTCTACTTTGTTTTTGTTTTTGTTTTTTTTAAAGCAGGCGTTGGTTCCAGTGCTGCCAAAGACCAGCAGTCTTTCTTTTTAGTAGCAACGATGACAAAGATCATTCGTGTGGATTACGCAGCTGGCTCTTCGAAAACTCTGCTCTCAGGGCTTAAAGGAAACTTAGCAATCGACGTAGATGTGCGCGGCAAACACATATACTGGAGTGATAGGGGTAACAAAGCCATACTCAGGGCGAATATTGATGGCACCAATGTTTTAAAGATAGTTGATAAAAATATTGGTATGTGTGGCGGGTTGGCAGTTGAGTGGCGCTCTCGTCTTTTGTATTGGACCGATTCAACCTTTGATAAAATTGAGGTTGCAAGTTTAAACGGCCAAAACAGACGTGTTCTTTTCCATAATGATTTGAACAATCCTTGGGGAATAGCAGTTGAACCAGAAGCAGGGTAGGTGCCATTTCTTTAAATTTTGGGATTTACAAACATTATTATGGAAGAAACTAGTTTAAAGCTTTCAGGGTCAAAAACCTCATTTTTCCACTTACTTTTACCACGTCAGAATAAGGAAATGTTTGTTTGACCTAAATTCAATATCTTTTTCTTCCATATAATAGAAAGGCGCTATGCTTCGGTTATACTACTATAAATACAGAACAATGTTTATAATAGTAAAAATAAATTACTTTTGTATTTTTTTCAGCTTAAATAGGATATCGGCTCTAGATACGTGCATAATTTGTTACTGTCAGCTACGATAAAGCTAAAACAAAATATTTTTTTGAAGCAGAAAACTTTTTTTACTATACTTATAGCCAGTACTTGATTATTCGTAATCTCAGATGTCAACTGATAAAGAGAATTTCTCAATAATGTAAATAAAACTATACTTTGGATAGCCACTTGATTTCAAAGCCTATGTATATATGAAAAAGCAAAAGGACTTGCTTTAATTATTTCCCATGACCAGAACATAGGAACTTTTAACTGCCAGCTTTCACTACTTACCTAAATTTTATAATGTATTTCTTGAGTCAAATAGTCTCTATTATATGGCATTGTTATTTACGAGAAGTAGAATTTATTAACATTTTGGACTAAATTGAACCCTTTTGTCCACAGATACTTGTTTTGGACAACCGTTAATGGAATGCGAAAGATAGAGCGTTCAACTCTAAGTGGTAAAAACAGGAAAAAGATTATTACAACTGGTCTCCAATATCCTACAGGAATAACAGTTGACTATAATACCCGAAAAATCTATTGGGTTGATGGTGTCTTAAGAAAAATCGAGTATGCAGATTATGAGGGAAACAACAGAAAGAGTTTACAGGACCAACATGTTACTTTTCTTAGCGTACCAACATATCTAACTGTAAGTGGCGCTTTTGTTTACTGGACTGATAGAGGACTGGCAAGCACGATTTCAAAAATCCCAAAAGAACCTGGACAACGAAGTCAACAAAGGCTTTATTCTTTACCCGAAAAGCCTTTTGGTATAGCAGAATTTAACCTATCAAGACAGGAAAAAGGTCAGAAAGTATTTCATTTCTTTTAAAATTTAAGAGCCGGAAAAGGGCTCCCTTTTCTGATTTGATAGGTAGTCCGTCTTTTCATGGCATATTTTTTTTCTAAGGTGTTTTTTTTAAATTCCCGTAAGAGCTTCAAAGCAACATAAACGAGCCAACTATCTTTTATACTCCCTTGCTATAAATTCGAAAAATTCTACATATATATACGTATGGAAGAAATTATTCTCCTGTTTGTCATTAAGATTTTGCCACGCTGAGAGCTTAGCCATAAGCTTACCTTTTCCTTTTCCTTTTCCTTTTAGTGTTACAAGGTTCTTTTTAAATCTGGAATAAAATTAAGTTTCCTTTGGTAAAGCAGTTCATATTCAACGTTAACTTATAATTTTGAATCTGTTGCGTTAAGCAACGCTTTTTCGTGTCCGTAATTAAGAAAACTCTCAAGTTCACGTTATTTTTAGTGGTCCCCAGTTCTAATCATTTTTTTCGTCTTCAGAATTCAACTTCAGGAATATCTAGAATCCAGATTTTACCTGAGTTGGTAGTCCTTCTGAATCTACTCAACCGAGTAGTAAGCGGAATTAGGAAGTCAATATTATTTCAGTTGCACAAGGCGAACAAAGGGTCTTTTGGTTTTGGCCTTGAAAAAAAGATTGAGTGTAAACCAATCCCAACAGAATCAAATTACAGTTGATTATAAATAGCTGCGTTTGTAGCTCTTTCGCTGCTAATACCTATTTTAAATGTTTTTCAACTGTTCTTTTATAATACTTTACAGAATTTAACTAGATAACTAACCCTCAAATACACAAGGCTTTTGGACCATCATATATACTCAAAGGAGTGGGGGACTAAGTGAGCCCTCCCCCGGCCCCCCTATGGCTCTTTTAAAGGTTTAGAGTTAGTCGAGAAAATCGCTTGGCACGCAATTAGTGCATCCATCATTTACTAATTAGTTTCCATAGTAGCAATCACTAATTGGTAATTGCTGTCACGGTAATGAAAACAAATATCCAAAATAGCTGCCATCTTGGTTTTTCAAGTTTTTTTAACTCTGATAAACATTGATAGATATTATTAAAAAATTGAATAGGAGCCTATCAAGGGGAGCCTCTATCTCCCATATTGATCTTGGAGTCAACACTTTCCCTAGTAGAGATCTGTTAATAGAGCGCCTCCCTAGGGAGGTTTTACACGCCCGTAGTTGAAAGACCCAATCAAAACAGACTATCTGTAAGTTCGTTAACTTTACGAGTATTCAAGCGCCTACATATTCTGTAGGGGAAAACGCCGTTCTTAAACCGGATACCTACGAGAAAGGGTTGACCCAAAAAAATAGAAGAGACAGAGGCTCTCCTTGATGGGCTCCTGAATTTATAATTCACTTTTATGAAAACAATTACAGGCTCAGTGACTTGCTGTTATAATGTTATCAATGATTACGTCATCTATAGATAGTTAGCTAATGTGTCCTTAATCAAGGTACAGCTACGCCAAAGTTCATTATAACTTAAATCCGGAGTAAAATGGCTCTTAATGAACCGCATAAACTGGAGGTCGGTAACATATGCAAAATTTATGCGGAAACTACGCGGCTATTCAATTTTCAGTGCGAAGTCTAGTCCTGAAGGCGTTTGAGCATAGAGCATCGAAATACTTTAATGTAATTATAATCTTTTATTAGTTTTTATAAACTGTGTTTTTTTTAAAAAACGAGGTTCAAAAAGTTGTTGATTCTAAAAACGTAATGCAAAGATCGATTGGCACTTTGGCCATGGTCGATGAAAACGAACAAGCACAAAGAGTGCCACTCGCAACTCCAATATCAACGAAGAAACTTGGCTGGCCCAACTCAGATGAATGAAGAATGGTATTTCAAGACCGAGGTTTATGCCATTAATAAAAAGCGACTTTTGTGCTTTGCGAAGTTGTCATGCATACAAAGTAGACAAGGCCATGGACTCAATAAAACATCTTGGTTTTACTTTATCCACAAAGTAGAGACTTTATAAAGTACATATTTACACCTTTTGCTGTTCATTTACGCAAAATAAACATTCATTTGTGTCCAAATTTGTTTCATTACGGTCATTATACTCT
>JAOBYJ020132326.1:0-10096 GCA_025403565.2 Palythoa heliodiscus | reverse complement strand
CATAACTTGTATTTGTCAGTACAGAATTAGCTGGATACCACATTGCGATAAGCTTTCGAAAAATACAAGTCCACTAAACTCAAAATTAGCGTGATGATAAACAAGCTAAAAGTTTTGGCGCGTGGCGCTTCTAGAACGTTCCCTTATTAACTCACTCGTGTCTTGGTGATTTCCATCTATTTCGCTATATAGTAAAACTTGGATATATATGCTAATAAAAATTATAAAATACGAAATTTGTTGCGTTACATTTATAACCGCGAAGATCGTAACATAATTTCATCGAGTATTTATTCTGAAAGATCCGTGTTGATAAGTTTTATATGCGTTGCGTCTTTGAAAACTGAGCAATTTGTCCAGCTGCACTCACAAAGAATAAAAGGCCTCTTGCGGCTAGAGGTCACACGCCAGAAATACGCCATATACTGGAAGGCAAAAGAATGAGCCAGCCTTCAAAACAAATCACACTTAATTAGAAAAGTGCAATTTTCTTTGTTTTGTATTTCCCGGTGGAGTCTTGTCAGATGCTTTTGCCTTCCAGTGTGTTGGGTTTTGTACCACGTGACCGCAAGCTGCAAAATGAATGTTGAAGCGTCGTCCACTTTCTCATAATTTACATTGTTTGAATGTTACATAGTGTTTCTTTAGTGTTGAAATAAAAAAACTGCAAAACATATCTATGGTTGAAGTTAGGAAATGGTCGGTAGTATCTGTACTTAACTAATTTAATCTTTAAGCCTCGTAGCCCATAAAGCCTGGTTTCCATATACGTTTGTATCTGTCGCATCTGTTATATCTGTTGTATGAAAACATTTCATATATACGACAGATACAACTATATGGAAACCTCCCATACAACCGCCCAATACGACAGATACGACAGATACAACTTATTGTACGAGATAGAATTGATTCTATCTCCTACGACAGATACAACAGGAAAAGGCGTGAAATGATAGCATTTTGTTAATGGGAACCACCGCAAGTAACTCACACGACAAATACAACAAAAATGTGTCCCAGAATGCACTTCTTTGTTTCATTAGAAGCGACAGATACAACAGATACAACTATATGGAAACCCGAGATACACAGCTGTCGTATCAGTCCCATCGAGTTGTGTTTGCGCTGCAGGGGGCTAGTTTCATACGACAGAAACAACAGATACAACCATATGGAAACCAGGCTTAAATATAAAATGAATACTTCGTTTTTATCGTTAATTGCGAAGGAAGCGATTGCTTGTTCTTCGTAGCCAGAGGCTAATGTTTTTAAAATCGCTCGAGACGACTGCTCGGATCTTGGGGCTAAAGTAGAGTTTTGTAAAGGGAGCAAAAGCGTAGTTTGCGAGGAAAAATCCTTGAAGTCAGAATGAGATCGACAAATCTCAGCCCACGTGTTAGGTCCCGGGTCGTAGAGGTGGGAGGTGCGAATGACGACTGCTACGCAAACCTGGCTCTCTCGGGAGCTGGTGCTTCAGTCTCTGGAATTTGCTCATTAGCATTTATTAATATCAATCAATAAAAAATTGAAACTTGGAAAAACGTTTGTGTATCATCTACAGCAAAGCAATTTAACTACATGTTTTTAGAATGTAATGTAAGAGAAAAAAAAAGGAAAATAAAAACGGTTAGTTTACAGGAGAAAAGTCAATGCTCTGTTGACAACGTTTGTTTTTATGGACTTTAGCAATATTCATTATAAAATAACATTTACATAACGTACTAGACAATAATTGGCTGAAAGCCGTATTTTTGTAACTCTCTATGTAAACACGCCATTACGCGAGTAAAGAGAATTTAAATTTTGATACTGTTAATAACATGTCTTAGTTTCTTTGTGTGGGATATATATCTTATAAGGAAGTAGAAAAAACTTTTTCAGTGTTCCAGTAGAGTTATAGGAACACTTGTGGAAGATTAGTACAGAATGTTCACCCTTCGGGCTCGTTATCCCACGGATTACCTGATTTCTCTCTATATCTTCCACTCGTTTTTCTATAACATGAATGTAAATATGGAAAAATGTTTTCTATTTCTTGAATAATAAACTATAATAATCTATAAAATAAAGAAATACTTAAAACTTTCACATTGGCATCAGTATTTCCAGAACGTTTTGTTTATATTTGAGCGGATCCTAGCAATATATATATAGGGAATATCTAGCTTTTGTACTATTGTTAGTCGCCAACACCACACCACAAATAATTCCAAAAACAATTCAATTTTCATTTGCAAACCCGGAGTCGGCCGATGTTTTTTGCAACTTAGAAATATCGTTAACAACCGTTAAAAATACAATTCTTTTAAGTGTACACGAATGGCATCTTTCTCATTTGATTTCACGCATGTGGTAGTTACAATTTTGTCAGAAAAATATGTTTTTGCAGGAAAGAATAGTTTTGTCACAAAGATATTTTGGTTGATAAAACTGACTTCGTTTTAGCATGTAACAACAAATTTATTAACAACCGGTTTTTGCTGTATCTTTTTAACCTATATATGTGGCTATAAAAATGAAATTATTTTTTCCAAATCACTTCGCTGTTTAATCTTTAGCCATATATTAAAATAATTTTGTTTTTCGAACCCGAAACAGTAAAGTAATGCATCTTCCACGTTTTGTTGTTAAAAGCTTGCTGGAGCAGAAGTTGAGTGGAGGCGAGAGCTGCTATTGATTTTCTCACCGCCTTCCCTTTCGTAAACCTATGAAATAAAAACGTATTTGCTTTTTTTTATAACTATTTTAAGAAATCGTTATAAACATCTCTGTGATGACCCGCTAAGAGAGGGACCATTTGATACTTGGATGGGGGGGGGGGGGGAACAGTGGATAATTTTTCCTCCTCCCCCCCCCAGAAAAATATTGTACAAGCATAGCCGATCGAGCTAACACACTTTAAGGATTAAAAAAAAATTAGGACCCCCAAAAAAATCGGCTGTGGTCACGTCCCAGGGAAAGAAAATCGAAGGGTAAAACTGGTCGCAAATAAAATCGAGCGAAAAAAATATTTACCTCTTCCCAGCCGATCCCAACCCTTCCCCAACAGTCCATCCCCAAAATAAATTGTTTGTCATATGCATTGTGTTGGTTAATCTAATATGCGCATGAGTGAAAAATTAAGAGATAGTTCTTCGTATTGTTTTAATCGGTTTTACTTTAGATTTTACGCCAGGTTTTTTCGTGGTCCATGAAATGTGCTTACGAAAAGAAAAGTTTAAAAATAATTTCAATTGCAAGATTAGAATCTTTTGGTTGTTTTAAAATATCAAATATAATAGTTTACTAACGTTTCTAAAACAAGAAGCGATATGATGCGCGACTGATAACGCTGGCGATGAAAATCTTTTTAAAGATTTTTAAAGTTTATACAAGAAACATGCCAGTTACTTCTTTACGTTTCAAAACTATATATAATAAGAAGACGTCAAAGCAAGATAAAATAAATAGCAGAAATAAATTCGTATTTCCGCCAAAATATTTTTCGGATATAGTTTCCGATAGCAACACTCAAAATCGTCATTGCGTGGGTACACCGATGACGATTGGGAAGACTTGTGAATTAGATGCAAATTTGGTGAGAAATTGTTGGCAATTCTCCAAATAATGGCGCGATAATATGTGCTTTCGATCACGAAAGTAACCTTTTGAGCAAGACACGTTTTTTCCACGTGCTGGATCAAATGAACAAGTACAGGTATATTAAAAACATTTGATGATTTTCGAAAGCAATGGGTTTCAGAGCTTGACTCTTCCGCAGCATTGTCAGCCGTTCATTGTTGACTAAAATGTGCACAAATAATTTTCATTTTATTGAAAACCAAATTTCCGCAGGAAAATGTGGAGCAGGTGTAAATGACGTCATCTCTAATCTAAATATTCCACCTTACGTCCACATAATAAGTAGATAAAGAGAAATTGTCTCCATATCTTCTCGTTCGGCAGTTCGGCAAACTGTTAAGCTGCGGTAATGGATGAAATTCACTGAAGAAAATCTGTCAGTGCAATCTTTGACAGAGTAAAATATTTAACCCAAGAGACGTAGAGTTGTGCAAGAGGGTACTACAACATGAAACAAACCAGCTTACTCTTACCAGAAATTAAATGGAAAAGTTACTTAACTACGATCTTGGAAGTCTGTGAGGAACAGGATGACCAAGAATTGGGTACAAGTGCAAAATCCTATAACGAGCTTTTAGCATCTTCGAAACGAAGTGGATCTCAACTCTTTCGGCGAAATTCTCTTGGCTGTAAACAAAACAGCTCCGTGAAATTTTCTCCTCAACCCGAGCAAAGGAAACCACTCACAAGGACGGTCTCTGTGCCGGTATATCATGGCCCTTACTGGACCATACATGGCTTTTGCACTGAAACTTTACAAGAAAAGAAAAGAAAACTCAACGAAGAACGTTCTCCCGTTTTAGATTTCCCGTTAATCAAGAAAACATATTATTCAAACTCGAGAGAAAACAAAAATCATTCATCAAACGAAGCAAAAAATCACTACAAAGAAAATCAAAGACCAAAGTTGGAAAAATGGATGCAGTTTTTTGGTTAGACAAAAAGTACAAAGATTCAGGTTGTACCTAATCAAGTGACTCTTCAAGCATATATATTTGTAGTTATTTTAGTCTTTATAGAGAATATCCATGGAAAACACAGAGACTGTACATATTATATATTTAGAGGAATTCCCTGAACGTTTTTCAGTAAATCAGTCAAAGTAAAGATGTGGTAAAAAAAGTTCTTATTTCAAAAATTCTTTTTATCGGATTATTATAAACAGCTGGTGGATATGTTAAACAAATTGTAGAGGAGAACAAACTCTTTAAAAAGAAACTTTATAAAATGTTATATTACTGGTGTTAAATTAATACCAATTTTAACACAGGACAGCTTTGAATTCGGACTAAATAATCAATAATATTCTATTATAAGCACTCGTGGCTCAGCAAGATGATGCTTCAAACCTTCAATCTTTTTTCATATAAACAAATCTTTGTCTATAGTAAATTATCGACGGCATGTCTTTGCCTATATGTAATAAAAAATAAAGATATTGAATCTAAATCAGTTTGTCAAAGACGTTTTACAACTTGCTATTTTGTTATTCAGTATTACTCAAAGAAAGACGTTTTGTGAAAACAACTGCAAATTTCGGCCAAAAATTATCAGTGATTTCGCAAAAACACTCACAAACCAAAAAAAGTTTTGATTAACAATGTAGGCTGCTTTTGTATGCGCATTTAGTGGGAGAGGGGGTTGTCTCCTGTTGAATTTGTAGTGTATTATATTTGAGTTTTTCCATACTACCGTTGGGCAAAACAGCTTTTGAATACTGCTCAACCCCTGTTTGGGACTACCTTTCACAGTTGCTTTAGCCTTTACTCCCGGACAAAAAGGAGTTCATTTCACAATTTAATACTGAACTTATATGAGAGAAATTAAAACTGAACCAAGAAATTAGTCAGTATTTAATCTGAACAAAACGGCAATAACTTAATCTGGACTTAATCTAAATTTTAATCTGAATAAAGAACAGAGAATTTCTTCAATTCTGAACTAAAATGTGTAAAAAAAATATCAACAATGAAAACGCAGATCGATTTTTGTGTTCTATGGGTCCGTAGGCCGGATTCAATTCACTTTCTGTGTTGTTTTAAAATTAAAAGTTGTGAAAAAGATATTAAAAATTTCTATTAGCGCAGGCGTTAAAATCGCGGAATTTTTTTATTTACATGTTTTTTAAACCAAAAGTAACAAACTTCTTTAGTGTTTGAGCTGAACTGATTGCCTTGAAATTTCAATATAAGGCACTGGGCCACTTTCTTAATATGTATTGTAATTAATGCACGTGACTCCTCTATTGTCTGAAATCAGTATTATTAATACATTTAAGAGTTTCCTTATAAAATGGTTTGCTCTCAACATGCAAGTTCTTTTTTGCCGTCCTGAAGTAAATAATACTTAGATCTGTTTGTGATGATGTTTGTTGGAAGTTTTTGCTTTAATCTTCGGATTATTTTTCGCGGTGCGATACCATAATTTTAATTTTTTTTTGTTTTAATTTTCTAATACTACAGTTATTACATGACCACTAGAGTCCACCACAGTCTATTTCTAAACTTGCTTCCTACACTCGTACGACAATAGAAACTAAAAATTGTAAAATAGCAACTAAAATTAATGTTATAGCGAGATGGGGCATAGCCTCAGGTCTGCTATCTCCATAATACACTTTCAAAAAGTGATTTCTGCAGATTTAAATCACGCGTTTGCGTTGGTGTCAGTTTGATAAAAATGGAGTGCTGCTGAGTTTCCGTTGTTTTGTGCTTATTCTATCTAAAAAAGAAAAAAAAGTTTGAGCGATAGCCTTAAACAACAGAGGAAGGTACGTAAAAGTTATTTCTGTAGGCTTCAAGTTATTTTCACAAGTTTTTATGATCGAAAATATCCCGAAAAGAGGTTACGTAACTGTAAGATTTAACGTTTTTTAAATTAGGCTTAAAGGCCTTTTAAAGACGTAACAGGAAATCCGAAATTTCAAATTTGTTGAAAAAAATCTTACAAAAGTAACGCTAGCAAAAGAGTTGCTATGTATACTAATTTATGGCCACAGAGAAATAAGGAATCAACTTAAGTCAGCTGAACTGGCTCAAAAAGAAGAAAAAGTGGGCCAGATTGTTATTATAGAATACTTCATGAAAAGTGCGCGTAAAGGGGTGAACTAGTTTTAATCAAGAGCCATGAATCGAAGCATTACAAACCTTTACATATAAACGCATTATATAAAACAATAACGTTTATGATATCTGGTATATAAAACAAACAAAACCTACCGCGCAGCTTGCAACTTGCTCCCCTCAAACTGTCAATCAAATTACCAATGTTGCGGCAGAAGTCTGCAAGGTTGCCATAAAAAGAACATCCAGTTTGACTGTTAACAGTATTCAGCTTTGAATTAAATACGTGTTCTAGGATATTCATCGGAAAAACGTTCCAGTACATGGTTTCGGCAATTGCCGAATTGTTTTTAACAACTTTATTTATTTATTTACACACTCTTACATCTGGATATAAATTATACTTACTTTTGTAAAAAAAATTCTAAATGTATGTAAGCCTCTAAGAGCAAAACAATGTTGTTGTTACTGTTGGATAAGTATGTAAAGTAGCATAGTTTGTAAAGGAAAATGTGTTAAAAAGAAAGAATGAATGATTGAATAAGGTCAGGCCACTCGGAACAAATAGTATAGAGCATAAAGCCCTATTATAATTGGCGGATTAGTCGCTGTAGGTAGTGGAATCATGTTATGGGGAAAATAAATGGAGATGTAGAAATATGTAGATCTCATACAAAAGACGTACTGGCCTACTGGAGACGGCGCAAAGATCATTAGCAGAGTCTCAGGCTCTGTACACAGTAGTGCGTTTTCGTTCAAAACCGCCGGCATACATTTTGATGCGTTTAGGCCTTCTGTTCACACTAAGGCCCCGTGCACACTAATGCGTTTTCGAAAACCTCCGTTTTCAGTTTTATGAAAATGCATGAAAAGTTTTGCGTCCACATTATTCTTGATATGCGTTTTCGACCGTCCAAGCTAAGCTGCTGCACCTCCATTTTCAAAAACCTTCACTTTGGAGAGCGTTTTTGAAAAGCTTCGCCAGTCGGTGACAATTCCTCCGTTTTCGTTGTGTTTGTGTGGACGGAAGGCGAAGTAGGATTAGTGTGGACAAGACCTTCGATACCGAAAGATCACGGGAAAAACTTGCTGTCTAAGCTTGTATCCTAAGCTTCGCCTCATGCTTTCATCTGTTTCTCGGTGTGTGAATACTCTGATGAAATACTAGCACTCGTTTTTGATATATGACGTGAAAATGAAATATTAAATGGCACTGAGATCTCGTTATGTTAAGTTTTTTCGAAAAAAAAATCACGCTCGTGTTCAAGTAAGGTAAAAGTACAACGCTTGTGGGATGTGGCTGAAAGAATTAAACACAGCTGTGTTGCACATGCGTGCTAGTGATAATAACAGGACCGCTAAATAAGGCACTATATGGCGTCGCAATCCTGCGGGAGTACGCCCGTACGGAAAACCATTAAAAAAGAGTGAGCCTGAATGTTGGCAGTCCTGAACAGTTGTTTCGGCCTCAGTTGGGCCTCATCGGCACAGCACAGCTAATGTATTTTCACAGGGAAATTGAGCGTGATTGTTAATGCTGATGAAGCCCACTGATCAAGCAGCGTAAAGATCTACCATTCAGCCTTATTGCTAGAAGAAGGCTGGTTTAACTAGCCGAAATATAGTATATTAAAAAAACGTTTTTATGTGCGTTGTGTTGACTTTTTGTTTATACTACCTTCAGTTTTCCTAACATTTATTGTCGGCTCGATTTTTAACTGAAAATCCGAATTTTATCAGGAGTCAAGAAAAGAAACAAACACTTCAAACTTTCAAAACAAAGAACATAAATTTATGTTAGCAAATCCCTTCAAGATGATATTCTCTAACGTTGTTTGTTTTTCTTAAACAAAATTTAACCCACAACTAGAATTCACGCTATTTACGATCTTATCTTTCGACTTTTTGACCACTTGATGATTGCAAGTTACTGGGTCATTCGAGGACGGGGGCTCAAAATAAACTCCGGGAATGGGACGTTTATTTGGCACCTAAGAGAACTTGAATATGGAATTGTTTTATACCCACACGGTTGCGAATGCCACGCTAGATCTTTACATTTGATTTTCTCACTTCCATTTGTACATCCAAAAGCTATGCAAATTTGACCATACTTGTAAAAGGAAAATAGTATTACGTCTTAGAATAATGATATCTCAAAATTTGGCGTTGACTCGTAAGTTTGCAGTAATGTCTTCGGAAGCTCTACAAATCTCTGAAATCTCGACCCGATAGTCTTGTTTTGATGCTAGGCTCATTGAAATACCGTTATTTTGTGGAAGTGGCGTGCTAATCTGCAATAAGAGCTATTGCCAGGAACAAACTGAGTAAAGTATTTTCTTCAAGAACACAGCACAGTGGTCAACGGTAAACCAACTGTAGACCAACAAGTTTACAAGTTATTTTTGGAAGTTGTAATTTAAAACGTTTAAGTTTTAATAAATCTGGCCTGCCTAGACTAGCGCAGCTATTTGCAGGCTAGATTTAACAATAAAATAATGCATTCACTACAATGGGAATAAATGAAATGAAATGAAAAATGAAAAAAAACACATGTAACAAAAAACACTGTGTAAAATAATGTTATTTTTAATTATTGCAATAAGTGGGTACAAATAAATTATTATTATTATTATTATTATTATTATTATTGTTATTATTATTAATATAATTATTGCCAGATTGGAGCTCAAATGCAGGACCCTAGGGATATGAGTCACACACGCAAACCGCTGAGCCACTGAACCGCCTATGCTCAAGACTATCATTTTCTCTTATCTTTCTCCTTTTTCATTTTCTTCCAAGTTTTTAAATTGATTAATTAATCAATCAATCAATCAATCAATCAACCAACCAACCAACCAACCAACCAACAAAACAACCAATCAATCAATCAATCAATCAATCAATCAATCAATCAATCAATTAGTTAATTAATTAACTAATTAATTAAAATACATTTATCATTTATGTAACTGACGTCAAATACAATGAGCTCCTACTGAGTTTTTTTTGGAATCAGTATTTTTGTCTTTATAACATATTACCTCTATCATATATTGTTATAAAATTTAGAAAAATGGTACAAATAACTCCAAAAAATAAATAAAAAATGAAAACAACACTCTCGATGGCCACGAGCCCATTGATTTCATCAGCATGACTGAACCGTGAGGATTACCTCTCGACTCCTATAACAGCAAAACTAGCTGGGTTCCCCCCTTCTTTTTTCGTTTTGTTTGTGCTGTTTTTGTTTTTTCTTTTGCTTCTATTTTTGTTTTTGTTTTTGTTTTTGTTTCTGTTTTTGTTTTTGTTTTTGTTTTTGTTTTTGTCTTTGTTTTTGTTTTTGTTTTTGTTTTTGTTTTTGTTTTTGTTTTTGTTTTTGTTTTTGTTTTTGTTTTTGTTTTTGT
>JAOBYJ020132122.1:0-10097 GCA_025403565.2 Palythoa heliodiscus | reverse complement strand
ATCTAATGCAAATGAGGCAGAACAATAGAATTTGCTCATTTGCATTAGATTCGGCACATGAAAAGTTCGACGTTTAAAACGGGCCGAAGAGATTTTAGTACTAATTAGCAAGGTGAAAAAGACCGTCCAACCCGCGTTTTACTAACCGCATGCAAGCTTAAACAAGATCTAAGCCTGCGTGAGCCCAAGCCTAACATTTTAACCCAGCAATGCGTTGTTTACCGGTTCAAGTTGACCTGTGCGATGCTGGTTATGTTGGGTACACAATGGGCCACTTTCATACGCGCGTTGAGGGTCACCGTCAAATGGCGTCATCTATATATAACCATTACTGTAAAGAACATGACACTGCTGTTCCGAAAACTTTTTAGCACGCTTCAGTGTCATCAAGAAATGCACGAACTAGTTTGACTGCCTTGTTAATTAATGCTGTGTATATATATTGAAGATCTTGAAACAGCATTAAATGTGCAGTGGGGTAGAAGGGAAGTCCCACGCATGGCAAGAATAATAAACAAACCAGAACAAATTTAGGTGCTGTAACATTAACGCGAACTCACTGTAATAGCTTTAGAACAAGGTTCTCCCAAAATTCTCGTCATAACATTTTTCAATGATGAATTGGCCCAAAAATTTGGAACGAAATTGAAGAACAGTTTAATAAAACCTAAGAGTTTTCGTTGCTTTAAACGGGAACTTAAAGAACGTTTTCTTGATAAATACGTCAATAATAACATTTTATCATAATATTTTCCTTTTTTTCCTGACGTGGCTTTTTTTCTTTGATCCGCTTTCCTGATACATAAGATTGGGCACCCGACTAGATTAGCTTCTTTATGGTTATTTCGGATATCCCACCACAATAATTCTATTTACTTTAACAATTAATTGATTTGTACTGTAGTACTGTGAAGATTGTGGAAATATAAGATTTGTTGTTAATTAAATTGAGATATGAAGCAAAGATATTTAGAAACAAACACAGGTCAGATTCAGAGTCGGGTTGGCGTAGCGGTCATCATTCGCGTCTCCCAGCTCTGTGGACCCGGGATCGAATCCTGGACTCGCATGTGGGCTGAGATTTGTCGATCTTTATCTGACTCCGAGGGTTTTTCTCCGGGTACTCCGGTTTTACTCCCTCATAAAAATCGACAATAACGGGCCTGCAGTAATTGGGGAAACCTGTTGCAGCGTCCCTTTCCCTTCGGGGATAAAGCTAATAAATTAAATTAAAATTAGATATAAGATGCGCAAAACAGCTTCAACTTCGTAACATTTATTAGTATAAACATAACAACAAAACTTACAAAAAAGACATTTTTCTGCTACCGAGGTTTGCTTACTTGAGTCTTTCAAAATCAGGCTCAGTCTACAATATGTAGATCACAATGCTACTTCTTCATGTTTTTATTATTTATTATTAAAGATCATTTGAGTGAAGAAGCACAAAAATTTGGCGTCTGCGTTAAATTACTTTATTGAAACATTTTGGGAATTAAAGGAAAACAAGGTATTTACATAAACTTTTGTTTTTTTGCGGATTATTAACCGAGCCTATAGCATGTTCTTGGCTCTACTAACTTGATCAAACATAATTGCATGATAACATCCGAAGAGCAAAAATCCAGAATTTAAAAAATTGCCATTTTTCAGATTTTGCTACAATATCAACTGATCAGTTCAGCTAATTGTATAGATGAAAAGTGTTTTCCTTTTTCATAACGTTTCCTTTCGTAAAACCTATTCAATATTTAACATCCACAGCGGAAGGTAATCCGTTGTATTTTTACGAATGGGCCGAGGAGAGGTCATTTCCTCCGCATAGAGTCAAAACACTTAAACCCTTGAATCAGTGACTTTATACCTGAGATTAATTTTCTGTTTTATTCGCAGGTAACAACAGTTTTTAGAAAAGGTGAACGGTGTTAAAAGATTAGAAATTTAAAAATAATAATAAATGTGGAAATGTGTTGACTATTCGCCATTTGCAAAACGAGGAAACACAACTTACAGTGTATCAAAAAGTGCTGTGGCATGTTTTTCTAGTTAAACATGGCAGATCTGTTCAGCCAAAGAATCTATGCATGCTTTGCGGTCGCAACTCGCGTCCAGGCCCCCTCTTGTTTGCAAATGGTGAATTTTGTTTTTTCTTCTGTTTTGTTGGACTGGAAGACATGAATAACAATTAAAACATCTATTGTTACACGAGAATGTGTTAAAAATCTGTCCAAAAAGTTACCAAAAGACGAACAAAGAGTAAAATTTTTGACGTCACGCTGACGTCACCACATATTTCTACTTCTTTTAGAATATCTAGATTTTTAGATTTCGTGTCAATTCTACTCGACTTCGGTTCGTGCAGTTTTGGGAACTTTCAAAACATTACTCGCGCCCATAAACCACGAAATGCACTCGCGTTCATCCGATTTCCTAATACATATATTCAACGTACTGTGACAAAAATTGGTTCGGAGGTTTAGCTGACTACTGTCTGTAAATGTTTAAACTTAAATAAATTTGGTATTACTGTATTATTATTATTATTATTATTATTATTATTATTATTATTATCATTGTTATTATATATCATTATATAATAGTAGTAATACTACTGCTGATAATAGTAATATCAGGTAATAGGTTAAGTTTTGGAAGAGGAAAAGATAAGTTTTTGTGCTTGAACTTACTTTATCTATTTTTAGTAAATGATAATAGTTGTCAGTCTCAAAGTCCTTCCAGTTTCCGTTGGTTGGTCGGCTGCAAGCTGCCAAATCTGTTTCTCTGAATTCTTTGGCTTCCAGGCTTCTCTTCGTTGGGGCAACTGCGCGTTCTTATTACAGCTGTCTTGGTGAATGGAGGGTTTTCTTTCTTCTTTAAGTCTTCCTCTTCCCATTTTTTACGTAGTTTGGTGTGTTGATCACGTGCTTGATCCAACAGTTGTTGCTCTTGAATTAGTGACTCTTCTTCTTTCTTTTTAAGCCACTTCTCGTAACGAACCTAAAATTGAGTCATTTACAGACACAATTACTACTCCCTTGCTTATCTACAAAAGTTAGGACTTACACATTAGAAATGAATCCAATTAGGATGCACAAATATCTGTTATGAGGGAATATAATTGGAAAACAGCGGCATGGTTGGCGCATACGCAGTGGTATGATCTCTGTACTTTTCAACCACAAGGTCCTAGGTTCAGACCCCGGCTTTGCCGAGCGTTGAAATTTGTGCGACCTTCTTTCCACCAACGTTGACTCTCATTCGCGTAACACTACAGAAACCGGAGATAAACAGCGGCTCCGATGGGCCACTTCAACTCGTAAAGAGATTTAGCTAGCTAAAAAGAAAGTAGATCTTCCCTTCTCAGTGTTTCCCTGCTTTTGCTTTAACTATTTAACTTTTTTTCTCTGCTTTTCCTCGTCAGTATTAGTCAAACATGCACTTGTCCTAAACAATTAGCTCCCTTTTCCACCCCCACAAGGAGCCCATCACTAATCTCACTCCCCCCCCCACATTTCTCAGTTTGCTTGCCAACCTGTGATTCCCTTCTGCGCCGTTCTCGTTTCACTTCCTCCAATTTTTGTGACTCGTCAAGTTCCTTTTCTTTCTCTTTCTTTCTCTCGATTTCTTTCCTTTTATCATCCATCCATTCTTCAAAGGATTTGCCTTTAAAATGTTTTCCTTGTCCAAGAGCTTCGTTTGCCCCGTCCACTTGTGACTTGGCGTGTGCCAGGCGCAACTGTTCTAGCTCTTTGTCAGTAAACCATTGCTCAAAGGACCTCCTCCTCGAGTTGGTAGGGCTCCGCGGGACGTTGAGGGTGGCGTCCATCGGGGGAATGAGCTGAGAAGCAACGGAATCTTTCCTCTTTGCTAGAATCCAGGCATTCCATGGCCGTTCCAGTCTTGTTTCATTATCTAATTGGTCTTGAAGAGACTCCGCCAGTGTAACTTCACAGATAGATCTATGGAGGAAACGCTATAACTTACTAAAGACGTTGTTGTTCTACAGATACAAAATAGGATTTTTTGTTTAAAAATTAGAGTATGGAATGAATCCGAAGGGAAAATTCCTATTTCTTTTTACCAATAAATAGAGCCCTGGACTGAACCAAACCTAGGTATGAACAGGGTACATATTTTCATTTCATTCCGGCTGAAAGCTAAACTTTATTTTTATGCATTTTGGAACAGAAATGTCCTGACGTTGTTTATATAGTTTTAAATCCAAATTATGTTAAATTTACACTGAAGTTTGAATGCATTACCGGAACACTTCATAAGAAACAAGCAAAGGTGTGCACTTGATGGCGGGAAAACTCTCAGTGCTGTAGACCTATAACGAAGGTTTTATTTGGGGATTAGCTCTGGTAGTCCCTACTCTAGACCTGACTGTAATTTCTGTTGGTAGAGTAGCTGGTTTCCCACACCGAATCGAAACGTTCGAGCTTAGAATTTTACTTTGTGACAGACCGTACCGCAGCATTAGCGATCGGCGGCTTTTCCGACATCTGATTGGCTGTATTTTCTATGACTGTGGCTGGAGATAACCAAATAAATTAACTAAATATTGTAACCTTCATTTAACTTGAGAATTATGTTCTGTAGACGAGGTCGAGACATTGTACCTGTATTATGATATGATTTCATGTACGTATCATCTTTCTGACACCACAAAGGTATCAACTTTATCTAATCTAATCTAAAGCAAAGAATCGTTTCTCTATACTGATGAGAGTTTCAGAGATCATAGGCTTCAAATTAGCCCTACCAGCTTCATTTTGGGTGACACATATTTTTCAAAGTTGAACTCAAGAACGAGGCTGGTAGGGCTAATTTGAATGCAGACAGAAGAATATTAAAATCGCCGCCATTTATGAATAGGGTCTATTTGTAACTTTATAATCAAAGAATGCAAACGTTTTCGAAAACGCCAGGAAGGCCTTTGGACTGGGTCGAGACCGCCGTGTCTGTGGCGGGAAAACTAAATTAAGAACACAAGTTTACGCAGGAAGCCGAAAATGCCGAGGATTATTCACTTTTTTGTCTCGAGTTTTTAGTCCATCCTCAGGATGAGTTCTTTTCTGTGAACTGATTTTATCATTGCAGTAAATGGATTTACATAAAGAATTTCTTTGCACAAAACTAAGTCGTGTTCAGTTCCGTTCACGACGTGGCTCTGCAAACAAAGATAAAAACAAACGGCATCTACCAACCAAGTTTGAAGTTGGGTTTCTTGTGCATTACCAGCACTTTACGATCAACTTTTTGAAGGTATGAGCAGATATTTAAATCTAAAGTATCTGAAATACGCTCAAGTAACTACTACTATTATATGGCCGAGTAATTTCACGCGCTCGGATTGGTCGACCTACGGTGCCGTCAAAATGCGTATTTGGACCACGGGTCGTATACGTGCGTATTCGGACCGGTTTCCCGAATGTGCCGATGCGAGACTCAGATTTTGAACAGGGACAGCATGATACGTGCAAAACTTGCAATCCTTTTTAAGAGAAGGGAAATCATTTTCCCCAAAAGAAAACTTTTAGTTTAAATCAGTGCGCTTTTAAATTTTCCTTAAAAGAAGCAAAAACGGATGAAGAGTATTCTCCTACCAAATTTTAGTCATGACAAGAAAATACCAAAAAAACCCAAATCTACCTCTGGCCATATAATAAACGATTTATTAACCTCGCTTGCTCATTCTGTATGGAAAAATATCAAACCTCGGTGTCTTTTTCGAGCGAGTCTCGCTGCACTCGTCCGTACTGTCGAGACCTTGGTCATAGATAGGGTAAGGATCTTGGGAGGATGGGCGCACATCCCTACCCAACTTTTGGCAGTATCTTACCCTCCGAATGACTTTGCAACGTTGTGAAAAGTAGAAGATTGTTCAACACTTTCCGCCGACCTGCTACCCAATTTTTCGCTGCGTAGCTAGTTGTAGTTACTCTCGCAATTTCGTCAGCAATTTGCTTCGCAACGGCATTCAAGTTGCTGAAAAAACTGTTTCGTCTTTAGCAGAAACACTTTAACTTCTAGAAAAGCGACAACGATATGGACAGAAATGTTCATGTAATCGATACCATCTGATACCAGAAAACTGGTCCATTTCAATCTAGCGTTTCAATGGCCATTTCAATAAAGTTCGGCTTTTTAATTTGGTATTGTTAGTAAAAACAATTTATATTTTTCAAACAGCAAACGCAAAGGCGAAAGTCAGTAGCGAATCAAATGTCACGTGCCAATGAAAATCGTTAAAATATTCAGCTCACGTCAGGTCTTTCATAGGCTGCATGATAAGATACAATTTAACCATTGCAAACGGGTAACAAATAGAGTTATCAAATACCGTTTAATCACTGAAGAAAAAGGGAAATAACCCCTTAAGAAAGAAAGCGGTGATAAATTTACTGAAAGAATATTGCAATATGTATTCATGTTGATTTTCACTTAATGAGCGAGTTGGATAAACCCAAAACAAGCAGATGTTTATTCTAATTACTTTTACATACGACCGGAAATTTTCAGTCGAATTTAAGTTTGATTTATTGTATTAAAACTGTGACCAGTTATTTGAAAATATGCTTTCAACTTTAGTTTATCATCTCTTAATACATTTCTGGGGCAGTTTTGCCATTAATTGCCTAGCTCCCGTGTTCCTGTAAAGGCTGTATAGCATACACACAGAAAAGTAATTAAATATTTCATTGTGATGAAAACATAACTAATTCCTCTTCTTAATGCCTTTTGCCACGCACCATGAGCAATATCTCTAACAGCAAAAGTGGTTTTGAATAAAAGTACGACACCAATTAACAAATTATTCAAGATTATAACTATCTCTGCCATGTTGTGGTTGGTAATTGTCCTAGGAATATATCATTTTGCGTACATGATTACCATAGAACTGAATTTTGCAGTTATACCCGTATTTTAATTCTCATATAAATAAAAGCGGTTAATTTAATGTTCGATGACAATTTTAAACTAACATACTTTCGTTATGCAAGGTTTAAAGGAAATTTATAGAAGCTTGAAAAGTGTTGAGCTGTACTCGATCTGATGTCTTCTATAAAACTGTTGTCTGCCGGACTGCTGCAAGAAATAAAGACTAAACTAATCTTGTTCTTAGTAGCTTTAGTAGTGTACTAGTTTCATCCTGTCTTAAGAATGTCTTTTGAAAAAGTTGTGTAAACAAGAAAAAAGGGAAGGCGAGGCAAGTTTTTGCCAATATAGGAAATTCAGCTTTCTCGAACAACGCTGTGGATCAGTGAACTTTATAGCCGGATTTAAACTACAAGCAATTAACGTTTCAAGATCATGATCATGAAACACTAAACCTGATCACATTTTGAGGACATGCTTTTAAACTCCTTGTGCAAACACTATTCAGCTAATAAAGATGTTTGTTTCATCTTACTCCAAAAGATAAGGTAGAAATGCCGTCCATCAAAATTAGATATTGATACCTTTTGCTTGTAGTGTCCACCATGTTTTTGCTTTGATAGTTTCGCTGACTGAGGTAGTACGTGACGTGCGCAATTTGTGTGGAAACACAGAAAGTTTAACTGAACAATTTGACACGTCGTTCAACTGGAGCTGTACCAAAACAAATGACAAACCGAAACAATTGCTGTAACCACATCATTATTTTTATTTACATTAAGTTTACACTGCTGCCAATGACATTCATTTGAACATGATCAGTTTTCAGGAACTGTAGCGAGGCTTGGCATCTTCCAAATCTAGCCGAATATAAATTCGGTTGTCAGTCATAAAAAGAAAATGTGAAATGACGTTTGCACGAAGGGAAGTGATTATTAACTGACAAACAGTAGATCGATGTAGTGTAGCTTGTTTTCATATTCTTATTAAAGCTTACAGTGATTTGAAATTCAAAAGGTATTAAAACTTAAACTATACTGGTAATATCGGACGCAGTTATCCTCTCTTTTGGGCATTGTTATCAAGTCTTTTAACGAGAAATTCGGTTTTTGCTTTACGTGGTTTCGGAAATTTAAGGGAATTTTTTTTCTACATTAATGTAAATATTCTCACACTTTCAGATTTAAATTACTACTTAATGTACCGCGCAAGTTTTCAGACGTCAGCGATGTTTACACTCCATCAGACAAAAATGATAACTTTTAGAAATGAATTTGTTACATCAACACGCGGCCTTTATCAAAGTTAAAGTACTAGTATTGAAAAATTTAGATCGTTTAAAATTTGTTTAAAGCAGTAAGCTCTCCACCTCTAGTTTGCTCGCCCACGTCTATGATGCACTAACAATGCTGGGCAGCTATGCCGAGCTGTTCGTTTTAGTTAATTTTGGTTTATGGTTCCCAGTATTTTTTTATAACCCATTCATGGAAGACAGCAAGAATTTCACTAGCGCTCAGTCTCCCAATCCTCGTCAACGAAGGTGTTAAATAGGTCCTAATGATGATTGAGGGCGTGAGAAGAAATTGTGCAGTCATTTTAAAAACACGCACTCAGTTTCTAAGAAAAAATATCACATTCAACAAAATAATAAAGATCTTTTAAGAAATCCTTGTTTGCTTCACGACCGTTGTAGCTCTGAAAACCGTTAATATATATTCCATTTTTAGTGTTGTGCATCCACTCTTTATTCAACAAAAAACGCGATGTCAAAAAGTTTTGTTTTGTTCGTGTGTGGCGGCGATTGCCTGGATCCTGACCAGACTTAGTTTCTTAATAAACAGATTAGTTAACCTCTGATATTTCAACGGTCTTCCGAGGTCAATTAAAGACGATTCTAAAAACAAAGTTATTCATCCAAATTAATTGAATGCTGTTTGTTCATGTTTTGAACTGATGTTTACAGACGTTTTTCAAATTCCATTTTGAGGAAAGTTTATATCACAGTATACTTGGCCGGCACAACCATTCTTCTCTCGTCTGGTTTACACTCCGATGCTAGAAGAGGAAATACATTATACGTGTTTCGGAACACATATTATTAGCGCACGTTTCAAGCTCTGCTAATACTCCTTTTGAAGTAGAGATCAAGCTGCTGATATAGTCTCCGCATATATAAAAGAGCAAACATTTGATAAAGTGGAAAAAAAGAAAACTTAGCCTTTAAAATCTCACTAATGAAATACAACCCCAAAGCCGTTTTTAAACTTATAACTGGAAAAAGCTGAGTCAGTTTTGATAATGAAAAAAATGTAACACTTGATCACGTGCACCTAGTTTATTTTGTCAACTACACCATCACGCGTGTCTGTGCAGCGCAGATTCAAAAACGAACAAAAATATTTTTTTAACCCAATATTTTAATGAGCTAGACAAGAGCTTTCTCTGTGTTTTATACAATGAAGTGAGATCAAACAAGATCTCAAGCGGAACAAATCCGGCAATATCAGATGCAATGATGTAATTTTTGTAATTTTAAAGAGCAAACAGCAGCTTTCCTATAACGCGAAGGTCAACTGTGCATGCCAACCAACAACTATTTAAAAAAATATGTATACAAGAAAGCAAAAGGAAAAAAAAATTTATGTACAATTGCAATGATTAGAAAACCTATTTACCTTTTTAAGTTTTTGTTCATTTGAGTGAAGGGTCGTGTTTTTTTTATTACTTCGTTATCATGCAGAAACGAATAGTGGATGTACATTAATTTAATTTCCGCACATCTTTAAAACCTTTATTATCAAAACAGTTTTTACCATAAACAATTAAAAAAGCTAATGTATAAAATGACTCGGAGAGGTTGTACTACGTCGAGCTAGTTAATGTTGGCTTAATACATCTACGATTATGAACCAATTTGGACAAAATTAAAAACCGTCCCATTCCCAGAAGGGCCATAAGTATTTATTTCGGTTTCACTAATTTCAGAGTAAAAGATATATAATGTATATATATTAATATATTTTATTACCTTAAATAACTTATAGCTTTTTACTAATACTTTTACTAAATACTTTATATAAAAAAAACTTCTTAAAAAAAAACTTATATACTATATATTTACTTTAATTATAAGCCTAGCCTGCTATATTTTAATTTATTAATAAAAGTGCTTAAATAATATAAAAAAATTAAATTACTTTTATAAGTAAGCTTAG
>JAOBYJ020132013.1:0-10716 GCA_025403565.2 Palythoa heliodiscus | reverse complement strand
TGCTTACCTGGCTTACAGGCCAGTGCTTACCCGGCTTACAGGCCAGTGCTTACCTGGCTTACAGGCCAGTGCTTACCTGGCTTACAGGCCAGTGCTTACCTGGCTTACAGGCTAGTGCTTACCTTGCTTACAGGCCAGTGCTTACCCGGCTTACAGGCCAGTGCTTACCCGGCTTACAGGCAGGTATACCCCTGTCAGTCATCAATATGAGTCTGTGACTTGCTATGTCACTGACAAAACCATTTAGATTCCTAATTCATGCATTCAAATGTTCAAAACTAAATACAGTAATGCACTAGTAAAATGAAACATTCCCACACGCCCTGGGGACTTAGTGGGACTTAGGACACCTATTAAACACAAATATTGTCCCAGGTGGAAATTTTGAAAAATATGGAAATCCTATCAGGCCACCCTGGAGGAAAACATGGCGCTGCTGATGACAGCCATGTGCACCTCCTTGATCAAGTGTTTTGCAACGTTTTCTCAGGGTCAGCCAGGGGGAGTAGTGGTGTACCAGTATGCCTGAAAAAATTCGCTAAAATATCCAAAATTCCTTCCAATATACCCAAAATTAATCGAAGTATTGTCAGAATACTGTATAGTTACCTGAAATTAGTAATTGGCAAAGCAAGCAATATACCAAATACTCATTTAATTAAGCTGAAATATACTGTAAACCCAATTTAAAAAGCCCCTGTATACCCTATATCCCCCAAACCCTGGCCAACCCTGTTTTCTGGTGCAGCAGCTCAGTGTTGTGTTCACGAGAGCTTTCTTTTAAAAAAATCCACTGTTTCATTTGTTTCAGCTACTTGAAACTTTCAACTATGTTTACATGTTATCAGACATCTTGCAAACCAGCATTTTAATGCAGATTGATAGGCTTTGTGCAAAAAAAAAAATGAACAGACATTGGTTTCTCTTCATTTAGCTCCTTGTCTGCTCTTTACAAACATATTTTTCAGAAAAGCATACTTTTGAAAAAACAAATCAGTCTGCAATTTTCAAAACTTTTCCAGATCCTGGTAAATTTGATGTGTTTTGATCCATATTGAAAAAAAAGGTAGGGGCTTTGATAAGGTTTGACCCTAGTCGATGTCAAATCCCCCACATCTCCCAGGGGGGATGGGTGAGGGTTTCATGTGACTGTTGCATAATGATTTCTTACTTGGTACCCCTTATTTTCACCCAGCTGTTTGTTGACTTAGCATTACTGGATGTTCTTTAGCAGCTTTACTTCAAAAGAACTCTCTTATTAGGACAACCACCGTCATAACATAAGAGTTATTTATGATGTCACTGATAAAGAATAAACAACACTGAAAAATTTTAATGATTTTTGTGTTAAAACCAAGACATTCAACCTACTGTTATTTAGCTGAAGATCTAGGAAATAATTTAATGAGCTAGCCTGGGTTGCCACAAGATGACTATATAAGGAAACAAATAATTCTACTAAACACTTTAGACTACACATCATAAACTGTAAGCAGCATCTTTTACACCAGAATGCAGGATCAGGGTGGTAAAGGGTTTTTTCGTGATCCATTATTGGGTCAAAAACAGGCCCGTGATTTGTTATTAGGGTGTCAAAAATGCAATCGTGATCCGTTATTGCCTTCAAATTAAGTCCGTGATTTGTAATTCCACCCAAAATTTCATATCGTGATCCGTTATTTTGTTAAAAATAAGACTGTGATTCGTTATCCCAGACCCCCCTTTACCACCCTGCAGGATTAACTCCATAAAACACTGTCAGATCGTTTGTATACATGAGCATAAAAATTATCAAAACACTTGTCAGGAACACAGCACACAAGTATATAATTACATCTACATTGAGTTTTTACACAATTTCATTACATCTACCCTTAAACAAGCAATGGTGCAGAAAAACCTTACATGAACCACTGGATGAAAATATATTAAATTATCATATCATTATAATGACTTAATTGCTGCCAGAAGAAGAGGAGTTGTTCTGAAAAGCTTACTTTTAAAATATACTTTAATAGACCACAACAGCATAAAACATGACTTGGGTTATATTATAATTGAAGGGCCTGGTGCAAAAACAATGTACTAAGTGACTTTGTATGAAATGCTAAATTCTTACAATGATTATGAAGAGATAATAGGGATAATGTAGAGAGAGTTGAGAACTTGATCAAAAGCCACTTACATCATTTTTGCCTAGGGCAACAACGTGACTTTGTATGAAATGCTAAATTCTCCTAAAAGTTATGAAGAGATTTTAGGGATAATCTAGGGAGAGTTTAGAACTTCATCAAATGTCACTTACATCATTTTTGCACTAGACCCTTCAATTTAAAAGTAAACTACTACTACTACTAATATCAAGATCACTACAGGCGAATCTCTGTCTACATTTTTTACCTCACTAGCATACACACTCTTCTTTCTAGTTCAGCTACTAAAACAAAGCTCCTGAATAATGAAATGGTTCTGCAAAACAAAATTCCTCTGAAAATATGAGATTGATATGCAGAGTATTCTTTTCGTAATGTGGTTTTAAAAATTGGAAATTATATGTAGAAAGAATGAATGGCTCATTATCACTCTTACCACCCAGCTTTTTTGCATTTTTTGAGTAGCGATTTCTTCCTTGAAACTACACACATAGAACTAAACGTTTTATCACTTATTTCACTTGACAAGCTTCCTTGAGTTTTAAAGTCAGCTGTTGTTTATCTTTGTTCTTTCTCCAACTAAAATTGTACGCTAACAAAGCAGATTGTAAACAACGACATGATCAGCAAGGATTCACCTACTATATCCAGAACCAGCCGACAAATGAAGAAAATAAAGTATAAATACAATTCCGAAGAACATCTTGGAAACTTACCAGTAATATTTAAGTTGAACAAGATAAGGTAAACCATCATCAGAAACGAATTACAAAAATCATTACAACTGTGCAATATATACCAAAATTATGCATAGTTTGAAGGAAAGGCATTTTAATACGAATCTTGAATGAGACTAATTAATATTCATAAAATTCAAAAAAATCCAGATAATAGAGGTCTGGATAATTGAGATTTGACTGTGTTATCATTTCCAAACCTAAACTCATCCTTAAAGACACAAAAGCAAAGAATAGTCAGCCACAAAAAGTCAATGGTATGTGTTAACACTCGCTCCTTTGCAGGAAGTTTATTCTTGTTTTTTTTGCTAGCTAACTGGTGTAAGTTTGTTTCGAAATGAGATATTAAATAGGGTATTGTGGACTCGTGGGTCAGAGGGACTAAACACACACAGAAACCCAGTAAAAAGGGGTGAGCCTGAATGTTAGCAGCCATGGGCAGCTGTTTTGGCCAATTGGGCCTTATCAGCATTGCATAGCCAACAATCAGGCTCAAGTTCTCACAGAAAACATTGTAAGGTAAAAGCACTAGCACAGATGTGCAACACAGTCATGTTTATTCTTCAACTACATCCCATTTATAAGCACTACACTTTTATCTTACTCTATCAGATATCCTGACTAAAGTTCAAAAGTTAACTAAAACTTACTAACAATTTTGAAAATCAATGCTGTTAATTAAATATTAGCCTAAGGAAAATATTTTCCAAGTCTTAAAAATAAAAGAAGTCTATTAAAATATTACTTGTTAAAAAGAATAAATGGTACAAAAATAATTTCTTTCCAAACCCCAACACGCAAAGTAGCTTTTTTACTGACTGTGAACAATAATTAGGCTAAAAAGTCAAACACGATCCTTTAATTGCAAACAACAAGTACAATTACTAGCTAAAAATGTGGCCATTTGCTGAACTGAAGGGCCTAGTGCAAAAACAATGCAACTTTGTATGAAATGCTAAATTCTCCCAAAAATTATGAAGATATAATAGGGACAATCTAGGGAGAGTTGAGAACTTCATCAAAAGTCATTTACATCATTTTTGCACTAGGCCCTTCAGTTACACAAAATTTTTAATTGTCTTCAGTTTAGAAGTAATACAAACATCTTGCTTAGCCTTCTGATTTAACTACTGCTTCAAAATTTGCAGGAACTGGGGATGATTAAAATTATATTTTTTATCTGAAAATAGATCTATGTTAAATTGCAAATTATTAGAATTGCTGTTTGAATCAAAGGAAAGCAGATAAATTCTTTCTCTCTCAATCAAAGCTAATGTCCTAATAAACATTTGAGATAAAACAATTTTACTTTGTTTATTACTAGAGAATTTATTTTCCAAAACTGATAAATAATTCCAAGAATACAGAGAATATTTGATTTTGAAAAATGTATTATTATTTTAAATCTAGCACAAAAAATTTATTCCTGCACCATACTCTGATATTTAGTGAACAAGCTTCCTCTATGCTTTTTGTATCAAGCTACACAGGTCCAAGACTGAAAAGTTGTCAGAAAAGTGAACATTTTCCTGAGGGCAAATGTGAAACTTTGAGGACAACTCTTTGCCTGAGGGCCTGTACATCTTGATACAAAAATACCACAGAGGAGATGTATTTATTTTTTTTATTTAACAATAATTTTCTTGCCGAGTGAACAGGGGGAACCATTAAAAAATATTAAAAGCAAAATTACTACAATCTGTAGAATTCTTTGTGTTTTGAGGCACTGCTTTGAATTTTCAGTCATTTTCAATCACTTTCAATTAAAATAAAGTAAAACAATTATCAAGTTACTCTTCTGAGTAGCTGTGATATTTACCCTGTTGTATTTGCTGATATTTGTCCTGCATGATTGGTTCTGACCAACGTACTTTGAAAATTATTGTTGACTTATAATAATCAATATTACCATGTGTCAATTAATTATCATAAAATCAGTTTTGCCAATAGCAATCAATCTTGTGATAGCAGAAAAACAATACTGTTCATCAAATGGTTAGCAAAAACAGTTTAAAACACAAAAAAACTTGTACATCAGAACTCTCACAAACATTCTGCTTGGTGTAAAGAAATCAGATTTTAATTCTCTGCTTTGAATCACTATCAACCAAAAAATAAAAAACTAAAAAAATCTACATGGTTGAACATTTTGAAGATTGTAATTGACCGAAATACAAGATAAAAATCTACTAGAGTGGGATATCAAAACCTTTGTACTCCCAAAGGAATCAGAACTATTGATGTTAATTAATTTTTGATAAAAGCACAATTCGGGATTTAACTGGCACTTTCATCCTAAGGGTTTGGTCTATAACTTACAAAGCAGTTAAAAATTTTCATCTTTAAAATCTTTATACCATTAAAATGGTATCTTACATATTTGACAACAAATATATAATGTTTGCATTATGAATGTAAGCACGAGATACTCAAAAATGTAAAAATCGATCATTAGGATCTGAACGTGATGCAAATGTAAATTAATTAATATAAAACAATAACCATATTGTAATTTTCTTCCAGCTACTTTGAAATTAAGATGTACCGTATGTTAAAAATCAAATTTGCATTAAATTCAATTGTTTCTGAAAACTATCTAAAATCCTGCACAATACCTATTTTTGTGAAAAATGACAGCCCACATTTGATTTTACCTTTTTGAACTTAAAAGCAATGAAATAAAATTACAGATAAAGTGAGGATTTTGAAATATTAAACAGCATAATGTATGCTGCTGTCAGTGTAGTGTTTTATTTACTTACTGTTGTGAACAGCCAACATCGCGAATAGGTCCACTGTTTGGTCGTGAAACACTCATTTTTATATGATGATGGTAATATGATCTGTAACACACCCATTTATCTGGGATGTTTTGATTTGACACCTTCACTGCAATAACTGTCGTATCTGAAACTAGCACATAAGCAATGTCATAGCTAAGTTCAGCATAAGGCTCATAACTGCTATCAGGATAATCCATTCCTGCTGGAAGTTCTAGCCGACATGTTAGTGTTTGTGGTGCATCTGCAGGTATCTTGCTTTGAATGAGGGGCAACTTGTCAATGCGCCACATGATGGCACTGTATTCAGGCTCATATTTTGCAGTTCCCAGACTAGCTGCGATAGAACACTTGGAGTGTTTAAGTCTACTTTTGATGCCTGTTGCTCGATGACCTTTTCTCGACTTGATTGACTTTTCACCGCCAAAGGGTTTACTTGTTCTGAATAGGGGAACCCATGAATCTGGGATGGGAAATCTAAACACAACATTGTTTCTTTCATACTTTGCCAGCTTGGCATCTTGACAAACCTGGATTTCAGCTTTCAGTTCAACTCTCTGCTCATTATGCACATTTAGAGATGCTTTCACCAAAAGTGGTAATTGTTTAGTCTGTGGAACCCTGAATCTCATCAGTTCAAATGTGCATGCATCAAGTGGATGGAAAACAATTGAATGGGATTCAACAAATGCATTGGGATTTACGCATTTATGAAAGTTAATATTGTGTAACTTCAGCCAGTGATGGACACGCTGTGGCATTAACTCATCTCGCAGACGTGCTTCCTCTCTCTCCTTGACAACCACATCGTTAAGAACCAGCTGGCATTCTGGATCACCAGTCAGGAATGCTCGGAGTTTTATCTGCACCTTAGCAGCTTGTTTCAAAATTGTACCATTTCCATCTGACAATACTTCACAGGTGTCGTCAATATCAACAAAAACTTCATCGTGGCTGTATGTTATACCCCTGTCTCGATAAGCAGGAAGAGTGCACAAAGATTTGCCAACTGCTTCAATAAACTGTTTCATACTTAAATGATTTGGACTTCCTACTTTTATTATTGGGTTTGAAATTGCAATGTGTTCAATATCTCCTCCTTTACGAACTTTTCTACTCTCTTCGTATTTGACATACTCCAACTTTACGGTGTGGACTTTGTGGTGGTGGTGCTTTTGTAGAACAGAATCAGAAAAGGCAAAACAAGCTTGAAGTGGTATCTCCCTGAATGGGGCTGAAAGTTCATACTCGTCATAAATCTGCAGGGTGCTTCCTTCTAACCGCATCACCACTGGCTTCCAGTCTCTTGACCCAATTTTTTTCTTTTTATCTGGGTAACGCAGTAGCATAGTCCATGAATTGGCAGTAGATTTAACAGGGAAGTCATCAAGAACTGGACCATTTTCTGAGATATCATTCTCTATTTGTGTTTTCTCATCTGGTACAATACTGACTGGTTTCTCAGTTTCATTACTGGATTTTGCTACTTTTTCACTTGCCTTAGATGGCTGAATTTTGGTCTGCGAGGGTGCTGTTGAAACACTTTTTGTTATGGAAGACTGTGTAGAGGAGATTCCTTCAAGAATATCCAAATCAGCGGCAGAGAGACCACCAGGTGGTTGTACAGCCTCATCTTTAGGTTGAAATGGACTAACATTAATTACAGTTTTTGTCACAGCTTCTGGAGGTTTAAATGGATTGGTACTAGTCATAACATTTAAAGGTAATTCTGCCGGCACTTTGAATGGATTAACTCCTTGTTCTTGCATTGCAATAGCTCCTTTTGGCGCATTGAGAAATGGGTTAGGACTTGGTGCTGTGGATTCTACCTGAGTTAGGCTATTTTGGACAGGTATGGTAACACTCAAATTTGACAACTCAGATCTATGGTTTGTCTGGTCACTAAATGTGACCCACGATGGGGACGTCGGTGTCACACTTGACTGGGAAACAACAGTTTTGCTTACAAAATTAGTGCCCGTGCTTGATGGGCTAACTTCAACACTTAACGATGTCGCTATAGTTGTGTTAATAGTTTTCGTGGTAATTAAATTCTGCTTTTTACTATCTTCTGAAACCTTTGTGGATTCGTCAAAACTCACCCATTGTTTGGGAGTTGCGGGAGAGTTGGAAACGCTTGATTTAGCTTGGCCGACTTTACAATCTGTGTTGGTCACGATTTTATCTGGAACACTCGTTGTTAATGGCTGTCTACCAACCGACATGTCATTTTTAATACTTTCACCACTTTTAGTTGACTGAACTTGTATATTCTCCATATTTTCTGCTGCTTCTTCGCTCGCATCTCCGACTTTTAACGACATAGTATTAGGAACACATGATGTTCCCGCGTTCGGTTTTTTGTTCATCTTAGCCGCCAACAAAGTGTCGTCGTCGTCGAAATTCACCCAGGTTTTAGGGGAGGAAGAAGCTGTGTTTTCCACATTCGTCGAATTCGCTGCGTTATTTTTCTTCGTCGCCGTTGAATCGCTCTTAGGTACAGATGTTTGCAAAACAGCTGCCTTCTTATCAAAATTACTTGGTTTATTCTGCTGTTTTTCTAATTTACTTTTGCTTGTAACTTGATTACTTTCGGTGGATGAATCGGGAGTGGAGAATGTGTCGCTCTCTGGTGAAAACATCTCTTCTACAAGCGCATTTTTGTCACAATTTGAAATAGTCACTTGTGACAACGCCATGTTTGAATGATTTGTTTCCCGCGGTTTCTCCTCTGTAAGCGTCTTTCTTTCAATCTTTAGACTACTGTTCTCTCCAAAAGTAATCCAGTTGTTACTTCCAGAAGAAGATGAGCTACCACCGACCGGATTTTCGTTGCTCTTAATTTTATTCAAAAGGGAAAACTTCGATGTCTCGGGAGTTGCTACGGTCTGATCGTTAGCGGCTCTGTTTACCGCAATTAATTCGGTTTCAACGGAAGAATCACCGTTCGTCGTTGTTCCTCTTGTGCTGTTTTCCGAGTGTGCGTTCCCTTCCTCATTCTCGCTAGACTCTTCAGAAATATAGTTAGTGCTTTGCTCTTTTCCACTTTCAAGGCGGTGTGCTGAAATATCACGGTTCTCAGGGCTGTCTGGAGAATGGTTTTGAATTTCAGTGCTCAACTTGAAGTCAAGTGTCGAGCAATTCTCCCCTGTCTGCAGCGGTCCCTTCTTCTCGTTAATCTTACCTATGTTTTTATTTCGCCGTTCGAAATCAGATTTTTCGCGAGGTTTATTTGCTTTGGTTGTAGAAGAGTAAGATGAATCCGATAGCTCTACTGGTGACTGAGTTTGTCCGTTTGACAACGCGACCTGCGCAGCGTCGCTTTCATCCGCCGGAGGAACGGAAATGGTCGCACAATCGGATGGATTTGAGCTTATATCTTTGTCCTCGAACCTCTCCCATTTGTTGAATAATACAGGATCAGCTGTTTCTGTGCTACTGCTAGCATCCACCATATTAAAATAGCAAAAACATAATTGTTAACACAAAAATACAATGAATTAATCAAATACTCTACGTGAATACAAAATACACGAGTCAGAGCAGCTGCACGAAAATGAAGTCGAGGCTGCACAAAAGCCTTTTGCACCTCACACCTGCCCCCAAAGTCTCTTTAGTCCCCCCTTATTAAAAATTATTGATTTCTGAAAAATATCGAAAATAGAATTTATTGCCTGAGCAGAGTTTTTCTTGTCAGACTCGGGCAAAATTTAAAGTATGTGTTTTGTCAACTGTACACCGAGGCTAAATTTGCCATTTTCTATTCCTTCTCGCTTGCAAAGGAAAACGAGAACGTATCTAATCTGAAACCAACACTTTCATATAACATAGACATAGTCTTGTTCTTCAAAAAGTCTTAATTTGTTTTGAATTATTAGAAGAGAACAAATTTTATTTATTTGCTGAAGATCAACCACTTTCGCCATCAAAGCCAATATGTAAATTTCAGCGAGTATTACATTAATTTTACAATTCAAATAACTCTGTCACTTGTACACGAAGTTTCTGCATTAAACTAGAATTGATTAAAATTTATTTTTGATAATACTACGTACAAAAAATATTTGACTGCCCTCCCAAACTGATTTTTTAGGGACGAAAATGTGGTAATTTAGCGCAATTTGAGCTCCAGAATGAACAAAGGGATTGCCTTTTGCCATTGTATTGTTACGGGAAAACGCCAATAAATTCAGTTGGAAGCTTTCCTGAAGTGAAATATATTTTTTTGTTGATTTATTGATCCTGTGACAGTGTGCTGGGAGCGGTTAGTTTATTCGATTTTCTATGAAAAGTTGTTACTGCCAAAAGTGGTTGAAATTTATATGGTTCAAATTTATGGAAAAACAAAGTGCAGGTGATTCAGAATTTCTCGATTTAAAAAAAAAACATCTTCTCGCAAGCGAATCTTAGCATTTGTAGCAAGTTTGCGTTTGGGTTTTGCCAAGACAACCGGAACGAGATTTATTACCAATTTTTCGCTAGCGAGTTTAGTAAAAACTATTAATTTCTCGCTTAGTAGCGAGATATACATTTTAATGCAACAGCTCCCAATAGGACACAGGAACACCTTGTTCAGCTGCGAGACATGAAAAAACACAGGAAGTCTGCTTCCATTAAGGGGGGCTTATAGCCACATTTTAGGCAGTCGGTAGCTAGAGAGAAATAAAGGAGGATTAGGAGAATAAAAAGTTTGAGGACGGATGCCCAACCGTCGCTCCTAACATTGATCCTAACAGATGGAAGGTGGCAACACTTGCTAACGAGTTCGCTTCTTTTGTTTAAAAGGTTTTCTTTATCCGCGAAATTTAAAATGCATAGCTTTTCGGCCAGATAAAAATTACATAGTCGGTTTAAGCCAGCCTTGTATGATCCTGCACGCTTGATGATAAACCATTTGATGGTGAAATCGATGTTTGTATTCTTTAATTTCCATGCTTATCTCGAGAGTGCTGTGCTGCTGACATGCGAATTTCCCTTTCGGTTATGCCTCCGCACGACTTCGGACTACTGTTAGGGACGGAACATTAGAAAAGTGATGGGGAGGGG
>JAOBYJ020131916.1:0-10100 GCA_025403565.2 Palythoa heliodiscus | reverse complement strand
CTGTTACTGTTGCTGTTACTGTTGCTGTTGCTGTTGCTGTTGCTGTTGCTGTTGCTGTTGCTGTTGCTGTTGCTGTTACTGTTACTGTTGTTGTTGCTGTTGTTGTTGTTGTTGCTGTTGCTGTTGTTGTTGTTGTTGTTGTTGTTGTTGCTGTTGTTGTTGTTGTTATTACTATAAAACAGGACCGTGATTCTTTATCTGGGACTAGGGCTTAGTAGATTGTGCTCCTAAAAGTGCCATATTATGCTACTAGCAGTGCTGATATGTTGTGCCAAAAATATGAAGAAGAATTTCCAAATTATGCTCCAGATTTCCGAAATCATGCTCACAAAATGATGTAAATTCTGCACAGATAGGAGCGCAATAACGGCCCTTAATTACGATGTTTTTCAACTATGACATTGCTGTAAATTTATTTGTGTTTTATGGCAGTTTTTCTTGGCCCTTAGTAGTCTATAATAGCTGCTCGCATCTCTGAAACGTCAACCGCTTCTAAGAATGCATTCAATGACTTAACATTCATCTTATATAATATTGTCTGAACCAAAAGAATATATTCTCTTGATTTAAACTAACTCAGACCATAAAAATACTTAAATATTTTTAAGTAAATTCAATTTTATAAATTTATGCTGCGACAAAAAGTGCTAAAATTTACTATATATGCTCTTGCAGTGCTCATTTAAAAAATTCTGCTACATTTATGCCAAAAATGACGCTAGCACAATCTGCCAAGGCCTATCTTGGAGGAACTCCCCCTCCCCCCGCCCTCCCCTTCCTTTCCGCCTTGTTTCACACCCGGTAACTGTTGCCAACACGAGCTGACATATAATTCATGCCATGTTTTACGAGCACCTGGATTGAAAGACAGTTAGTTAAAAAAAGACTTTGCTGAATAGGGTTTGTAACTGACCTTGTGTTCAAAACTAATTCCTTGTACGTCAGCAAGCACTCGTTAACTAGAGCTAAAGATTCTTATATAATTATTTCAGCCGACATATTGTTTTTTCTTTATTTGGTAGTGGTTCACACTACCTTACTAAATGATTGAGAACTGAGACCACTGACCCAGTCGATTATAGATCTTGCACTGCAGAAAATTATACGAAGTAAAAGTTCGGTATACTTGAGTTCTGTATTCGACCAGTTTGTTTGAAGGTCACATATATAATATAATTACAGATTTAATTGTGTTTGTTTAACTTTCCTGCAATGTCAACTTTGAACACTCGAGTACAGGCAAAGAAACGCTAATTAAAGTTGGCCTTTCAAAAGGAAAATGACCGCAACGTGTGTTTGTTCAAAACCGACTGAAATAAAAGTATAATGATAATAAAAAGAACAATAAGAACGAGAGGAATTGTCTAAGCGTAATTCTATACTAAGTATAGCAGAGAATAAACGGGCGAAAAGTGAGCCAGCAACAGTCAATATCGTTTGATATCTCACCTCGCACGCGTCTCTTTGAGCTCAGCTTTGTTTAACATGAATGCATAATATTTAAAGGGCAGTGAACACCAATGAGAGACACTTTGACAACTTCTTTTCTAACGGCAGACAGAACGAGACTTTTTTTTGTGGTCTATCTTTCTCGAGCCGCATTGCTGTTTCGGCGACGTCGGAAATGCTAACTCGCACTTTAGCATTTTATCCCATAGGTAAAGTTGTGTTTCCACTTAAGAAATTGATTCGTTCCTGATTTTGACAAAGACAAATCTGGCCAGTAGACTCGATGGCTCTTAGTTCAAGTGTGGCGAATACATTTAGCGGATTCAACCTCTTAATTACATTGTTTTTCTATCAGTGTGCGTGGAAAAAAAATCCTTTCGTCAGTATTCGAATCGGCTTTAAATTTTTCGTTGTCAGCTGTTTATTGTAAATGCTTTTATGTTATAGGATATATTTTTCGTTACATGCACAAGCAAAGAATAAATCTGCACCATTATAATAGTGTGTGAGCAAATAAATTTTTACTGGTACAACTGTTAACATTACAGAACCTAAACAAAATGGTTGACATTTATAAGAAAGAAAAGCGCTTGTTGAGATTTAAACAACATGTTCAACTATGTTTCCTAAAAAACAAAAACAAAATTGATAAACGAATAATAACTAAAGGCTAAAATGTAAGACAGCATAAAAACGTTGTATAATGAACTCAGGCAAAGAAGAAAATTAAATCTCCCTGAATTCTGTCCGGCTTACTTCGCAATTAAAAATAAAAATAAAAATAACAATTTTAAAACAAATATCTATTTATATCACCAAAAAGGCCTTTCAATAAGTCGTTGCGTAAAATGAAAACAAGGAGTCAAAGCTTGAAGTTAAACAGGTAAAAATGTTAAATAAAAACGTTAATTAGATATTTTTGGTATGCAATTTCTGCCCTGCACTGTGAAAAATACATTTTTTTTGCCTTGTTCCAAACTTTAAGCGTAATAGTAGAACTTTAATTTCACAGCGAAAATATCGATAACTGACGGCTTTGTTGCTTTGCAGCCAGATAACCGGACTCCTTGATCTTTAGAAAAAAAGATCAGTGAAAGGAAGATGAGTGCCGCAAAATACCCATGTGAGAAAAGAAAATTGTGTATAAGGCCATTGCCAAAAGTTAATTGTGAGCATTTCACAGACTAGTACAAACAGTAAAACAAAACAAAACCAGCGCAAGGTTACTGAAATTTTATTGTGTTTTTCTTTACATTGACATGAGTTTCACAGGGATAATTTTTAAATTGTAGTTAAGAAACAAAACGCCCGAGGTATTTCGCAGTGCGTCATGCAAAATTTTTGTATTTACCCCATTGCCTTAAATGGCTTTTTAAAGCTAAGAACCAGTTTAATGGTCCTGAGGTAAATATGAGCAACAGAACTGTTTTACCATGCCGTTATTCGGAATAGAAATACAGGACTGAAGACTTTTAAGCCTCGACACAACTGCAAAAGTTCACAACAATCTAATTAATAGTTTATAGTTGACATGCATGGAGACCTTATCTGTTGCGGTTAATAATTGCTAATCGATTTTGACTACCAGTTTTCGCAGCGCCTACATTCTCATTACTTCTAACTTCCTATATATAAGAGTATAGCTACAACTAAAAGAACAGAAAATTTCCCCGTGTTACAGTGTTAGTGCAGTCAATTGCTGAGAGATTGCTCAGGCATAAATGTATGCTTAGTACAAAGATAAGTTCCTCTTTTCTACACAACTTTCTTGTAGTCTAATTCTTTCCTAATGTGTTAATTTATGTCAATTTCCAATTTCTAGTGAATACGTTCAAACCCTCCATTACTAAAGTATAATATTACGAAAATGAAACTTTCTTAAAGACTTGGAAGTCATAACAACTACATATGTCTTTCTTGGAGAACTTTTAATATTATGCAGTATTTACAAAAAGTTTTATTTTTCCTTTCCGTTTTATTTCGTTCTAAAAAACCGAAACGGTTTTTATTAAGTGAAACATTCACTAACGACTTGAACATTTCTTTCGAAATTTCATCTCAAACTAAAAGTAAAATATTAACTAAAATGTTTACTGACAAAGAACATTTTCAAAGAAGCTTGAACATTTCTTTTGAAATTTCGTCTCAACTGAAGTATCAAGTTCATGAATTTTTAAATGCATTAAAGTTTGAGGTTAGTCGAATAGACTCAAACACATTCCCTTTTGCTGAGACCGCGAAAGTAGTTAGGCAAACAACAAAACGACATTCCTCTTTCTGACACTCTCAGTTAACTCGAGTCGATTTGTGTAAATATACTGAAATATGTACTCAAAATATGGTGCATTTTTTCCCAAATGAATTAAAAGTCTGTAACTATCATCCGTTTAATTAACAATATTTTTGCATTAAAAAAACAACTTGCCCCATTTAACCTGCCTTTTCTGTGCAACCAAAAATTTAAGAAATGTAAACCTTTTCCAAAAGTAACATAAAATATTTAACCATTAGTTTTGCAGGCGATTAACTGCAATTGTGACTTGTAGACAAATGTTGTTTTAGATCGCATCTTCTAGAAAAACTTACTTTACAAAATCTACAGCGATAAGGCGCATTGTCTGTATGAATGTGAAGGTGAAATTTTAGATTTGAAAGTTTATTGAATGCCTTCTCGCACAGGTGACACTTGTATGGTTTTTCACCGGTGTGAATCAAAATATGATTTCTTAAATTTCCTTTCTGGTGAAAACCCTTACCACACACTTCGCACAAAAACTCTTTCACATTACTGTGGGTGCGTATGTGAGTTTTCAAGGTGGAGGACCGGTTGAATGCTTTGTTACAGATGTGACATTGGTGAGGCTTGGCAGAAGTGTGAATGATCTTGTGTCGACATAGTGTACTAGACAGACGGAATCCCTTTCCGCACGTGCCACAAACAAAGGGCCTTGCGTTCGTGTGAGAAGGCATTTTGAGATGAATGGCCAGTGTGTATTTTGTTTTAAAGATTTTGCCGCACTGGTCACATTTCAAGGGTTGTTTGTTGTCTTCTTCGGGGCTCTTTGTGGGCGAAGAATCTTCCTTGCCGCTGCCTCTACGGAAAGGAAATTCCTCGTGAAATGGGAATTTTTCTCCTCCAATTCGTGGATCTCTTTTTTTAAATGATTCTTCGGGTGTCTGAGTTGAGGCTTCGTTGTTTTTCAAGTACTCTGCACTTAAAGGACTTGTGTGTAGTTGTCGTCTGAGGTGTTGCAGAGGGGCCAGTGATGAATAAAGAACAGGGAACCCCGCATTGAATGTGAAAAAATTGTGGTTCTCATCAGAAGTTTGCAATCGATTTGTTTGAGTGTAACCGGTTCGTATATCTTGAGAAGAGGTCATAGGTTTTGAGACCAAATGGAAATAGTTTGCTTCATTCGCCGAGGGCAGCGTTTCAAGAAAGCAGCTTTCTGTGGAAAGCAAATGCAGCCGTTAAAATTTGAGCAGCCTTCTCGTTTGAAAAGGCGTCAGTTCTAAAAGTAAACTACATTATCTTTGCTACTAATTTAGTCCTGAATTTTATTATGAACTCACCTTTATTTTCTAGTGGAGAATTTCCAGAGGTAACCGCGTTTTGTTGATTCCTGCGCTTCAAAAGGAAGGATTTTGGCATTTTCGTCTCCCAAAATAATGGCGTTTTCAAAAGTCTTTACGATGAATCTACGGTAAAATCTAAAAAAATCATAAAGTGAAATAAATTATTAACTGACCTCATATTTGACACATTTCATTGCAAGAAGCATCAGAAATTCAGCAAGAAAAATAACTTTTAAGACTTGTTTTTTCTAGTTTTGATTTTGGAACTTTTACTTGCCTGTTCTTTCGCTAACTTGCTCAATTGTTCTAACTTTGAAGTGTCGCTGTGTTCACCACACGTGTGAAGAGGATATCTGACTTGTTGAACTTGAATACAAGTCGAGTGGGCTTTGTGGCTCTTTAATACTGGACTAGGGCCAGTAAGCCACCGAATGGAATCGTACAAACGCGAAAACGCTTTGTTTGTATATAGCTATTCAACGCGTGATTGCAAAACAATAGCGCGTGTGCATATCACCTGTTAGAAGACAATAATGATAATTTAGATAGAGCCCCTGCCATAGCTTTACAACTGAGAGGAGAACCCGGGTCATTTATTTCAGTGTTAATTACCCCCCTCTTTCAAGCTAAATAGAGAAAAAGTCAACAGCTTAATACAACAAGTTCGCTTTTAGGAACCATGTCGGGAGCGCATAAAAACTCGGACGAACATTCGACAAAAGCATTTATTTCACTAACTCCCTCCACCTGTTATTAGCCTTTAACAACCAGCTGTGTCGGATGGCCTTGTTATGATTTCTAAACATCGGTACAATGCAGACAAATGCATCAATAAGGGCTTGATGTTTTGTATTTTTTCCAGTGTTCCAGTGTGTACTCAGGTCTTTAGACGGCTAATTACTATTCGCGTGTAGTCGTCACTAGGGAGGGATAACATTATTGAACATGATCGAAATTGAAGTCTTGTGTGGGCAATCAAAGCAGGTCTTATTAATATTGCGGTATAGTTAGAAGGTAATCTAAAAACATAGCTGATTTGAAAGCTCCACCACTGATGTGTTAATTAAAAGACAAAATCCGGCGTTTTTCATCAGCGGTATATTTCTTGCTTAGTATTAGAAATTCGCTGTGTGCTAAGTTCCGATAACTTGAAATTGCTTCGTTTAAACAACCGATGGGATAAAATGTACAACATATGCGACGAAGAACATTCGCAAGTAAAGTCTACATGAGTAGTTTGTTGTTTTTTGATTTATTTGCCTTCTCCAGCTGTTAAACTAGGCATGACGGTCTGTACTAGGCTACTGAGAAACACATAATGGTCTATTCTATCTCACAGTACGAAATATCAAAACATATCAGTAGCTAATGAACTTCCAACTTAACTCGCGTGATTAGTCTCATTCATCGCGAATGCTATTATGCGATAACAGATCTGCAAAATCGCGACTCCTAGTTAATCACTTCAGTTTTCTAGTTTCTATATATAGACTCAGCATAAACTGTACTTCGTGAGATTGTATTAATTGTAGATACGATTTCTTGAGAAAGCCGCTAAATTTGTTCATTAACACTTGGTGTTTTAATTGTTATGAAATTTGGTAAACGCTGTGGGTTTAAGAATTCCCATCAAGACTGTTTCTCATATATTGAACCTGAATTTAAGCTATGGTATTTCCGGGTTAGGATAACGATAGTACAATGTTTCTTCCTCGTCGTAAAATATAAAAGCAATCTCTTTTTAAACTTTGTTTGCGGCATTCATTTGAACTTTATTAGGCCGGCGGCTTGTTAAAACAAAAAATCGAGCTGAGTCTATTTTGAGGATGGTGCACCTGCACTAACGCTGACCTCAAAATGGGCAAATTTTGAGCCCAACCTAAAAACTTTACTGTTTGAGGAAAACGGCCTCTCGAATAATTAATGCACACAAACCGCAACAAATCTTTTGCTGTTCGTTTGCCTTTTGGATTTTCAAAGATACTTTGTTAAAGTCGAGTCCTTTTTAGCACTTTTTTTCTAGCCAAACTGAAGTCTATCAAAATCTTATATCAAATATCTTCTAGTTTTCTTCTTTCACGTACTGAAGAGAGTGTCTTCAAAGGAATCATTATTTATAACTTTTACTGATTAACTGCGTTAGTTTTGAGAGTATTATGGGGAATTCCTTTGGCATTTCCTTGCAGAGAAAATGGATCCGCCATCGACTTTGTCAGAGATCAAAGGCCCCAAGATTCTATTTTTGCCACTTTCGTTTTCATTCATTCAAACAGTTTGCCGTGATCCAAAAGTTTGTTCTTTAAGTTTCAGTTGTTTTAGATGGATTTAAAAAAGATTCAACCAAATATAGGTTCTAAAACCATGTGGAATAAAGTCTTGTAATTTCAAATTCTAAATATCAATCTCTACTCAGTAGCGTTTTTTAAATTGTAAAAGTTTGGAATTAACTGTTGTTATTTCAATGTTCCGTATGCGAGCATTTAGCAATCAGCATTAGGTGTTAGAATTTGATTTTCTGGTAAGTTAAGAGAAAATCTGTAGTCTAACATGCAACGTTTTCGCAGGGGAATTAGCTTTTTGTTTTCAAGTCCAACCGATAATGCGAAAAAAGTAATTTTTCAACCCACGCATCACCTAGTTTCTTTTTCTAACTTGACGAGTTATGTTTTATAGGAAAGGTTTAGTGATTACAAGATTGAAAAAATAGGCACATTTGACAATACGTACTTCAGAAAATAAGCGGTTTTTTACAAATGCATTAGACCCGCTCTTTAATTGTAGTCCTTTGAAAGTGATTCTTCTCACGTTGTGACGGCAAAAAATGTTTATAATGATAAGAAAAAATAACGTTTCTCTTGTCTAGTTATATGCTGAGTGTAAGACTTGAACAACTATTTAACCAAAAGTCCAACAGTTTAGAATTTCTTTTTTTTGTTAGAAATACATGTTTCTGAGCCTATTCATGTGGAGGACGGTTTATTTCCAAAATGCCTTGTGTTCGGTTCATTCATTGACTGTCGTAGACTGTATTTGGCTTTCCAACTAGGCTAGAAAAACGTTTAACAATTAATACTTTATTGCCAGTCGTAAACAGCGATTAATGAATGTTAACGGTCCATACAACCGAGATAATAGTTTTATGCCAACTGCAGAAAAACAAAAGCGGTTTGAAGTATCTAATTCAATCAAGTTTGGCTACCGGCGTTTCACATCAATGTCCTAATGAGAGAGGCAGCGGCAAGTTGGGGAGGTCTCCAATCGCTCGTAATTGCTCTCTTTCGCAAAGAAACAAAGGAAACAAATATAGTTTTGCCGCACGATATAGTTTTTCTATAGAACAGGCGAAAACCAAGTGGCGGCCAGTGCTTGTAATTAGAAATTTTTCACGCAACGTAATTTCTCCTTGATGAACAAACAAAAGTTTTGAGATTTATTTTAATGCAGTCGATTTCGTTTATCGGTTTTCATTGCCAAAGATTCAGTTTTCCGTATAATCAAGTAAGCTTTCTACACATTATGTTTCTTTGTATTTTTCATCGCATTCACGCTATACCATGCAAAAATTGTCGAAGACTTTACTACCCTTTTGAAAACTATTAAAACAAATAGAAGCTTTTGTCAATCAACATTCTAATTTGTTTAAGTGCAGACCTTTGTTTGGTCTGTCGAACGCTTGAATGTAAAAGGTAATTCTGACGATGTATATTTTATTAATTGGGTCTTTTAAGTTCAGTGAAAAACATCATTTGTTTTGTTGCGAAGCACTGTTTTGGTAATAAAGAGATGTGTCATTAAGAACCACATTCTCTTTAGTTTGTTATATAGTTTGTTATTTTCAAGGTTCGAGTCATAAATTTTTTTTTTAAAATGTCTTCTAGATTCCTCTTTACGTTAACAAAAACAAATATGAGCAGATGATACCGACTTGTGTATAAGATAGAGGCTTTAAGTTTTGTACTATGTATCTGCGCAATAAAGACGCGACATATGTCAATGATCAGAACAAACGAATTGTTTTTCTTAAATTATAAACCCTTGGTTCATTTAAAAAAAAACTACAATCACCTGGCCAGTTTGAGAAGATTAATCGCTTCATTTGTGTTAAAGCAATTTTTTTTAAAAAGCTTATGCCTCCAGAGAAGCATGTTCATTGAATGACACAATTCAGTCCAATAATTATGAAATATGCATGCTCGCACCTTTGCCGAAAACTAATGCTTTTTTTTAGATGTTTTCTAGATTTTTTCTTTAAATTTATTATTCACACTTAAGATTACTCATGCACAAGAAATTTGCTTCCACAAACAAAGATATACAGAAAAAATTGGTACCTTCAGTTCTGTTGAAATTATCTGCTGGTTTTCGAAAAACTTAGTGCGAGTTAATAAAACATTCTGAGGCTAAAGCAACCCGAATGTGATTAAAAATTAGGATAAGATGGAACTTTTAACGGTATTATTTCCAAAGAAAATCCGTTACTGGCGTTAGTGCGTTATTTTTAAAAATCATGCTTTTTAAAAATCATAATTTTCTTGTCCAGGCAACCAAATGTATTCAAAACGCTTTCAAGTATTTGTTTTTAAATAATGGTGACGTTTTTAAAAACTGCACTGGTTGAATTGCGATATTTAAAATGAAAACACGTGTGTTAATTAACTCAGTAATCCTACTGAACATTTTTGCTTTGTAAAGACCAAGTAATTTATAAATGAAAATATTGATGAATAAGTAATAGAGGTGCGCGAACAGATTCCTTCCTTGTAGCTGTTTTTAAAAAGAAGAACAAGCCACTGAGGTTGTTATTAGCTCGTAAATAAAGACAGCTAAATTCTTATATATATTCTTTTTCTTTATATATACACATGATGAATATAAATGAGAAAAGGACATACATACTCCATGTCAAAAATTCGATGATTTATTGCGCCGATAGCCTTATATTGTCAAACCACCATTGTCAATAGGAGTGTACTCTACCATAAACAGACGCACAGTTCCCTTCTATTGGAGCAACACAGCCTCTCTTTTCTCACCTTGTAGACCTTGGTTTTGCTAAATATGAGATTGCCATCCTT
>JAOBYJ020131806.1:0-10104 GCA_025403565.2 Palythoa heliodiscus | reverse complement strand
CATAAAGGCATCTGTACGCGGCAAAAAATGATTGCATACAAGAGTCATACGTCACGTTAAATGATGCTAAACTTTACTTTGACTTCGAGTTGTAATAAGTATAAATATATATTTTGCAAATTAGATGTCACTCGTATCTTTATGTTTTCCAGTTTTGAAACGAATATAAAAGTCCATTTTACTACTGTAGTTCCCAAGAGATATGTGATATCTGCACAAAAGTTCAAGGACCTGGTTTATCATTTGACGCGGAAACTCTTTGGACGGTTTTTACGCCGACAGCCTCTTAAAAGACATAAACACACACACTTGATTTGCATTGCCTTGCCAATTTTTTAAAAAAGGACAACGTCAGACATTTTCCCAAAACTAATCGTCAAGTTAATCGCAGTTTACACAATCGAATTCATCCTTGCCTCGATGGAATTAAATTTTATCCCTGGCAGCATTTAACTTTGCTTAGCCGATATTGTATACGAAAATCATCCTTTACGCCGAGATCTGGGCTGTCTTCCCAATTAGTAATATGGCTATTGATCATACAGCTAGAAGATTTGAGACGTTAATAAAGTTATTATTTATCATTATTACTCATGAAAATCAACCTTTAAGCCGAGATCTGAGCCGTCTCCCCAATTATAGTAATATGGCTATTAGTCATAAAGCTGGAAGATTTGAGACGTTAATAAAGTTATCATTTATTATTATTACTACCTATGAAAATCATCCTTAACGCCGAGATCTGAGCTGTCTTCCCAATTAGTAATGTGGCTATTGGTCATATCAGCTATAAAAGATTTGAGACGTAAATAAAGTTATTATTTATTATTATTACTCATGAAAATCATCCTTTAAACCGAGATCTGAGCCGGTCTCCCCAAATAGTAATGTGGCTATTGGTCATATCAGCTAGAAGACTGATTTCAGACGCAAACAAAATTATTAATATAATCATAATTATTACAATTTCCTCAAAAGTGATTGGTTCATAAACTGCTGTATTTTGCACTAATTGATCTGTAAAATTGAAATTGGACAGTGTAATCGGACAGTTGGCTGTAATAGGACACCTGTAATCGGATAGTTACATGAGCCAATCATTTTAAGTCCTTTTAGCTAAAGCCACCAATCACAACATTTCTATCACTATAGCAACTTAACCGGTGGCTGTTTGATGCTATTTCAAAGCTTTCCCAATACTTATTTTTGCAAATTTTACTTATCATAAATTTAAAACTGCTATCAAAAGCCATTTACCAAATTGAACTTTTTTGTTTTTCGAAAATTGTAATGATTATGATTAATTGGTAACAGGACTTTGTGTTGTCCAGTTCTGTCTGTAATCATACTCGTGATCAATAAATCAGACTCCCGCATCACGGTCGTCCGATTTTGTTAATCACTCATATGATTACAGACCGAATTGGACTCCACTTAGTCCTATTAGCATTATAAATACCATAAATCTGAAGTTTTAAAACATACAAACGAAGACGTCGCAAGAGAGTTTTTGTTTATCAAGACGAGGCTTGGTGGTGATACTTCGTTGCTTCATTCAGCGAAGTGCAGTGAATTTTGATGTGGTTTGTAGGTTACTCAACTGTTTTTGATTTTTCGTCTGTAGCAATGCCTCATTGGTGAATTGCATATGGCTGTATTAAGCAAGACTTAATAGCATCATTTGCGCCTCGAGGATAAGTAGCTATAAGCAAAGTAGATTATTAAAATAAAAAAATGAACAGTCAGTGAATAAACATGAGTGAACAGACAATGAACTGCTAAATCTGTAAAAACAGTCAAAACATCACACAAAATATTTCACCACCAAGCCTCGCTTTGCTGCTCTTATGACGTCATGAGGATTAAGGACTATTTCAAACTATAAATCGCTTTGGCCGGGGTGGAAAACCAACTACGGAAATTTACAATTACTTTCATGCAACTTTCTGGTAAAATTCTTTTATTCAGTCCGAAGCTTTACCACTCAAACGGACTTAAATCCATGAAAGACCTTCAATCGTCACATTCCAAGGGCATATGGCACATGAATATGCGAAGCATGCAAAGCAAAGATGGTAAAAACCTTGCGGCCAAATGATCGATTTCTAATCCACCAGCTTCTCATGAGAACTCAAGTGGTAAAATAATTTTTCAATCTTGGATAAAGAAATCAAAATATTCAGTCTAAAAATAAGTAAATCCTTGATGTGGTTGACGAAATTAAATCTTTCAACAGTTGATACGCATCCTCTAACTTATTTTACATCACACTTAATCAAAACAAATTAATTTTGACCGATGGATGACGTGAATTGCGCCCAAAATCACAAAGATAACGATTTTCACTTGCAAAGAGCTTACCGTGAACTAGCGAGTAATTTCTTCCTCTGATCATGGGTTTGTTCTCCGTTTCCCAAATTTCCACTGAAAGGCAATGTGTTCTCATGGCTAACCCGTCTACACGCCACCCATCTGTCATTAGTAGCATGGTTGTTTGATTGGTACTGGCTACTACCGTCAAGAACCTGGTAAAACAGTAATATACCACCTTTATTGAAGCCTCTGTCCACCAGAAGCGGCTACCATAAATTATATCACTATAATTTAAAAAATTTAAAAATTTAAATGGACCTTTTTTTAGTTTGGAAGAAGTTTGATCGATACCAGTAGTTACTTGGCACTGAGACAACTTTAGAGCTATCTTCATGTATATCAGTGTCTTCTACGTAGTGAGAGAATTTTGCCTGTGGGGACGGGGAGACGGGGGTACGGGGAGGGGCTCATCGTTGCCAGAGGCTTGTGTAAACCCCTACTCAACGTTTGCAAAACACCTTGTGTAGTTCGGCTACATTGGTATTTTATATGGAAAACGATCATGAGACTAAATACTGTGCCATATGAATATTAAGCTATGACAGCAACATTTTTAGTAAACAAATATGTATGTGCGTGTTGAGGGTGGGGGGGGGGGGGATTGTTTTGCTTTACCAATACTAGTACCAGGTCATTCTTAGTCTCGGTCTCAAGGCTTGGTTACCTTTAAACACTAACAGTTGGTCCCTTTAAAGAACTGAATTTGTACATCAAATGTCAAAACCTAAATAATAAAAATCTTTGGTATGACAACTATCGAGCGTTAGCTTACATTATCAATTATGTCTGGCGGTAAAGCAAATAAATGGTTCCTTTTTTGTGGCTACTGCCTGGTTACCAGTCAGTATGCCTTATGTCGCCGGTTATGTAAGTGCGTGAGATAGTAAGATAGTAAAATAGTAAGTAATGTATATCCAATCTTCGGTTTTTCTTCGGATCTAGCCTCGGCAACAAATACCGGTATTAGTCGAAAGTAAATCGGTTTTCTTTCGAGTAAGCCACGAAGAGATTTCGCTTTCGTTTCGCATCTGAACGGTGGTGAATTAGTGAAAAGCGACTCTTGGTAAAAATTTTCGCCAATTGTCGAATTTGTATCGACTGCAGCAACGTGTTCTTTCCATGTGCTCAGAGCTTCGGTCGTCGAGTCAAACTTTATTTTCTTGTTTTCAAATCGATTCGAAGTAGGGACAGGTAAATTTTAGTGTAGCTTTTTCGTCTCGTGCTTCTTAAAAATGGTCAGATGATATATGTTATTAATTAATTCGAGATTAAGCCTTTAGGCTGCTATTTACATTTTTAGAGCAAGTTCTCTGTGAAATGACACGACGGCGGTGAAATCGCTCGCTTATTTTGTGTAGTTTATAGCTCCATTTGCCAACGAAAAAACCTCTGAGGGAATACAATGCAGTAGCCTGCGTTGCAGCCGGCCCAAGCTTTGAAACCGTCGATATACACGGAGTGACAAGGACTTTCATGCTAATTCGAAATCTGAAGAAAAAAATAAAGGCTAAACTAAAAAATTAATGTTTCTGGTGAATTTCGAAATGTTTTGCTCCAAGAATGCTTGACATCCCGCCCCTAGGGGCGCTTTTGCTAGATCCTAGGCTCTTCTCGAATTTTTAACGGTTTCGATGTGACCACTTTTCCTAGTCAAGCCTATTTTTTGCCTCGAAAGAGGCCGAGTTTTCAAAGACATAGTCGGCTGACTCATTCTGGAAAGCGCTTCCCTCAATTCGCCCGGTATAATTGCGTGGCCTATTTATTCGCCTAATCCTGTGCGAAGAAACTTTTGGACTGCAAGGGTTTTCCTGGGAGATATTTGGCATCGATTGAAGCAGTTCGAATGGCGTTCGTCGGGTCCCGCCATCTACCTTTTCTTCTCTTATTCCTGGCGGGGAAAAGTTAAGTTAAACTGAACAGAACCTGCTCAAACTCAACCACGGGATATCATAGGGATTCATGAACAGGCCAGGGAAGTTTCAGTGAATTTTATTGTGATTTGAGGTAAGAAATTCATGTTTTATTAAGTCTATATAAAGTCCCATATATTTACTGTAAATCAACTGTAACTCAACACTGTTAGTATTCATTTGTGACAAGAGCCTGGGTTACCTGTGATTTAACCTGGAGTTTGCGGACATAAGTTTGTGTTTGAGTAGCGCTAAAAGAGTTTACAAATACATAAACCTGAGTTGGTTTTTCCAAGACTCGGTTAATTTTTCGTTTTAAAACAACTAAGCGGTTCATTCTTATCACGCATAATCAGTATGAGAGTGTTTGATCTGTCGAAGTTCTACATTCAGTAGACACTTGGCTAGAAGGAAAACCATGAAAGTGCATTAAAGACGAGACGGCTGGCTCGCGTTTTCAGAAAACTGTTCTTATACAGAACGCTATTTTATGCTGCGAGGTGAATTCCGTGTTTAGAAAGCAGGCAATCGACTGTAAGCTTTTTTAAAAATTCTTGCACCTGATTCTTTTGAAAATATATTCTGAATTCTCCGTATCAAGCAGTAGCCACATGCACTCTTCGAGGGCCTATTTTTGTTATTATACTCTCAAAAACATTCATCTTCCTTAAAGGACTGAAAGGAAAAAAGGTATGTTAAAAATCTGTTAATGTGTTTGATCCTAAAATAGTTTATTGAAACGTACTGGAAAAATTTTCTTTGATCTTGTGATTCTAGTTCTATTTCCCTTGTTCTTGGTACTGCTGCAATAAAAAACTAAATTATTTTAAAACGGGCAAATCGACACCTGTAAAGAAAATAGAAAATCGATGAATTTGTTGTTAAAACAAGTAAATAAAAAAATGGAAAACATAAGTCAATCATCCAAATTTAAAGAACTTATCCTTAGAACATGTGCCTTTAGCTGAATACAACAACAACAAAAATTGTAAATCCACAGAATGAATTTAAAAACTCCCACATCCTCACAAGCGTCACTATCACCACTACATCATCATAATTATCCCACTGTGTCTGGCACAGCATCATCACCTAAATTACCATCACCATCTTTGCCGTTTCACCATCATCACCACCACCAACACGATTTACTGTCAACATCATCACACTGGAACTATCATCATCTCCATGGCACTGCATCATCACCTAACTTACAATCACCATCTCTTCCGTTTCACCATCATCACCACCAACACGATTACAGTCAACACCATCGTCACACTGGAGCAATCATCATCTCCATGGCACTGCATCATCACCTAACTTAATATCACCATCTTTGCTTTTACCATCATCATCACCACTACCAACACGATTACTGTCAACATCATCATCACAGTAGAACTATCATCACCTCCATGGCACTGCATCATCACCTAACTTACCATCACCATCTTTGCTTTCACCATCATCATCACCACTACCAACACGATTACTGTCAACATCATCATCACAGTAGAACTATCATCATCTCCATGGCACTGCATCATCACCTAACTTACCATCACCATCTTTGCTTTCACCATCATCACCACTAACACGATTATTGCCAACATCATCATCACACTGGAACTATCATCATCTCCATGGCACTGCATCATCACCTAACTTACCATCACCATCTTTGCTTTCACTATCATCATCATCACCACCAACACGATTACTGCCAACAACATCATCACACTGGAACTATCATCATCTCCATGGTGCTGCATCATCACCTAACTTACCATCCTCATCTCTTTCGTTTCACCATCATCACCACCAACACGATTACAGTCAACACCATCGTCACACTGGAACTATCATCATCTCCATGGCACTGCATCATCACCTAACTTAATATCACCATCTTTGCTTTCACCACCATCATCATCACCACCAACACGATTACTGTCAACATCATCGTCATACTGGAACTATCATTATTTCCTTTATTTTTGGACAAAATTAAAATTTTCGCTGATCTATATTAACTTTTCCTCCACTTACTTAATTTTGTTGTATGTGATTAGCTGACCAGCTCCCATTTTAGTGTCAAGATGCGGCAGCTCCGTGCTGTACTGATTTGTGAACTCCTACAAAAGAGTGATACGCTGTTTGATTAGCACATTTCAATTCAACTTATAATTAAATGACATCTTAACGTTGAACATTAAAAAGATGACTAGCACTAACCCTGGGTTGAGGTTTTATTCAATCTTCCTGTTTCCAATCTTTTAAATACTGATTCGGGCTGTAACTATGGGGTTTACATTTTGTTTCCTTAGTAAATCTGCACAGTAAGTATATATTCTGAGTAAATATCTCGTTGATGAGGAAAATGCTCTTTGAATTTCGTTTTAACCCAGGGTTAAAGTTAATCCACTTTTGAACAACCTGGCCCAAATGGCAAGAAAAATACCAATTAGAGTTTTACAAACCATGTTGGAGTTGAATCTACAACCACTACTAAAAATAATCCAGTCAAAGATATAATGAAGATATTTATGTCAGTCTAAGGGAGATATTTGAACCCATGAAAACTACAGTACTGCTCTTTCAAAGTTTTGCACCGTAATTTCGGCGAATTTCGTGCAAATCTTAACACTTTTGGGGAATTTATGTCGAATTTAAGACGTGGCATAATTTCGCCGAGTATTTTGTGAAACTGAACACAAACTTACAGCAAACTTTGCTAAATAGGTAGCATAACTTGCTGCGAAGATGTGGCGTAACTGCGAAGAGAACGTCTCGACTCTTGCTTCACCACCCTGCACTTAGTTTGTCCGTCGGTCAGGCTTTGACACTCATGAAATTCATAAAATTTCGGGTTGCACGTCAAAATTTTAAAATCGCACAAAACTTGACACGCACGTATACTAAAATTAATAAAATGTCTGAAAGGCTTCTTTCTTTTCGGGAAAACGTAGCCGTTCTAGTTGGCAATTCAAAATAGCTAGTCGAAATTCTATTTCACTGCAAAGAACATATTTGCAGATATTCCAAAACGCCATGTCATGAAATTATGTACATTAAAATCCAGCACTGTAACGCTAAGTACTGCATGTACTTCAAAGAGTTTAAGGTATAATACCCACCTGATTCACACGCCTGGTAGGTTGGCTGGGTGGTAATACCCTGAAAGATAACAGACAACTTTCAGTGACAACAACATAACAATCAACATCCTTAATTGTTCTGCTAAAACAGGTTTTGAATAAACCAAAACTTTCTCAACTCTCAGATCAGTTGTTGTAACCCTTTGAAATGACCATTCGTTTTGTTAAGTTTGAAAAGTAGAGTCCATGGATATTCACTGCTCCTTAAATTTGGAGGATGGCAGTTTTTGTTAAGTGTGGTAACTTTAATGTTTGAGACCTCATCAAGTTAACACAATTACAGTGAAGGCACATAGGTAACAAGCATTGCGATGTACTACAACAACCGTTTTCCTCCAGAGCTTTCAATAGGCATTAGGGCCCAGTTGTTCAATGGCCAATTAACACTAACCTGGGGTTAAACTTTAGTCCATGTTCTTGTTTCCAACCTCATATGGAGACTGATTTAAGCTGTATGTTTGGGATTGACAATTTTTTTCCTCGCAAAATCTGAACAGTTTTTTATAAGAACCGTAAACTTTTCCTTAGAGAAGATGAATTGCTGCTTGAATCTTAGCTTAAAACCTTTGAATAACCCAGGCCTGGATCATAAAACTACTGTATATACAGATCGTGCCTCATTCCTAATGTATACCTTACAAAGTTATGCGAGTGCTCCCAGGCAGGGCTTTTCAGAATTTGTCTACAACGATACACGGTCAGTAGTCTGAGCTTGGTTTTAGCCGGATCAATACAAACGGCAGTCTGAGATCTTAACCCTTTCAGACCCAAACACGGCAAATAACGTGTTGGTAAATTCTCGCAACTGAGCTCCAACTATTCTATAGAAGCAGTTTGGGAGAATTTGGCCTTTTAATTTCCACAGCTTATTCCACTCGATCAATTCCTTATTTCTCATTACTTATTTTTTTGAGTTATGTAAGGAGAAGTTAGATGTTGATAAATTGGCTGGGGCTGAAAGGGTTAACATCAGGTGTTCCAACAGCACCCCAAAAAATTCTGTCCTAGGGACTGAATCACCTCAAACGTTTCGGTTCCCTTTCTCTCAGTTTCTCTCCGTTTCACATTTCATTAGATTTCAGTTTAATTGTGTTGAAGATCAACAAATAAAATTGCCAGATTCTTCATGACCAAACCTGAGTGTCTATTTTCTCATTACAAACAAACTTCGTAAGAAACGAAATAAACCCAAAAGCAGTACAACGTTTAATACTTATGGGAAATTTTGCTTTCCAAATCATAGTTTTCGATTCAAGGGAAGCAAGTCTATGATTTATTTTGCACCCCACGTCATAAAATATTTCAAGTCTGTACAGATTTAATGAAACTCACGTTAATCTTCACAAAATACCAAAAAAAAAGTTGTTCTGCTGTAAAGTATTATAATCTTTGTAAATTTACTTAGCCAAGGTGTGCAAAGTATTTCTACTTTAAAAGCTTGCACTTGTAAGTTAAGGAGATAATGGAAACTGCTACACATAAAAATAAAATGAAGCAAAAACAACGTAACCTACAAGGTTTCAACATCCTCCACTTTATCTTGTTCATCACTTGTCAAAGATTGTTGAACACAACTCTGAACAGCACCTGACTGTATAACAAAACAAAGTTGCAGATAGTTACGTACTGTAATATGAATATCTTCTGCAAAAACATCAATGGGGCGTAGTTCCTGGCCATTTTCCAGTTTACGATGCCACCAGAATGTTGATGATACAAGCTTAACAATTCGCATAAGTATGAGCCCCCGGTTTTAAAAGGAGTAAAGTAACTTTAGTTGCACCTTTAATCAGTCATTTCCCGCCAAATCTTTGGATATTGTGTAGAATACAACGAAACTGCTCGAGACCACTCCTTTACGAGCGACCTTTGTTAAACTTTTGATGTTGTTTACACATGATCTTATGTGGAACCGACACATCGATGAGACCACAGCCAAGGCAAACCGGACACTTGGCTTTCTCAAAAGGAACTTAAGGATGAACTCACCACCCAAGCGAAAGCTTACAAAGATCTTGTCCGCCCAAAAGTCGAGTACTGTTCAAGTGTCTGGGACCCGCGCCCACGAGTTGAGAGCAACGGTGCATATAAGATTGAGATGGTACAACGCTGCGCAGCTCGATGGTGTCTGCGAAGGTACAGAAGAACAGACAGTGTCACGACCATGTTGAAGAACTGGGTTGGCGAACTCTAGAGCAACGCCGAGTAGACAGCCGGCTTACGGCCCTGTATAAGATTACACGGGGGCTCCCCTTCGTGGACACTCGGGGAATTCTGCGCCCGGTCACGCGCAAGATACGTCACACTCATAATTAAAGCTTTATTCCTCTCGAAACCAGCACAACTTCCTAGCCCCATCATTCTTCTCTAGAGCTGTAATACAATGGAACAATCTTCCCGCCTCTGTCTTTAATGAAAAATGTAATCTGGAAACTTTCAAAATCAAAATCAGTCAAATTCACCATCTTCCTCTAAATTAGCTAAACTGTAGACGACCCCCCAACCATCAATTCTCATCTGTGAGGGTAGGTTGTAATTGGTAAATAAATAAATGAATAAATTGTGCGTCAGACTGTTTTAAATGAATTTACCGAACGTTATTCTTTGATGTGTACATGATTTTTCTGGACAGGCGGATTCTACACTTGATGGTTTGCACT
>JAOBYJ020131700.1:0-10105 GCA_025403565.2 Palythoa heliodiscus | reverse complement strand
TTCTTGTTCTTCTTGTTCTTCTTGTTCTTCTTGTTCTTCTTGTTCTTCTTGTTCTTCTTGTTCTTCTTGTTCTTCTTTTCCTTCTGCTTTTTCTCTTTCTTCACATACAAGTACGTCCACAAAAGACCTGACCAGCAAGAACCCATACAGCTGTTCTTCCCCAAAAGCAAAACGCAAGAGAGAGATCAACTGTTAACAACTGTTTTTGTACCTATTTTTAGTTCACTAACATTGTTCGAACAGCAGGGAAAACAAAGCCTACAACAAAATGACCATACATGTACAAATAAATCCTTATTCATAGAAAATGATTGCCATCATTTAAACACTAGCTACATGTACGTGTTTCTGAAATTGATAAACTGAATGAATTTGGGGTTTTTTCCTTGTGATACACAAAGTTTAATGTGAGTTTGACCTTTTTACCTCAGACCCCAGCTGCTGTTATGAACGTATTGGAGGAAAAAGGATTGAAAATGCAACACCAGGTGTCCAGAAAGGGAGTAAATATCATATATCTTTTGTTTTGGACGTCACTGTACCAACTGCTTACAGCTGGCGCTATGTTTTGGGTCGATATTCTGCCAGGATTTGGGAATGCCAAGAACATCCATGAATTTGGCAGGAAGTAAGTCTTTTGACCTACCTATGCATCACAGTTGCCGGAAATGGCGAGTAAGGTTGACGTAGTGGTCATCATTTGCGCCTTCCACCTCTACGAATCGGTTTAGAATTCTGGGTACCACATGCGGGCTAAAAGTTGTTGATCTTAAAGGGAGTCCCGGCTGTTATGAATATGTCAGGTCAGATAATATCTTGACTGTCCCCGAATCTTCTTAGAACCTCCTTTCTTTGGCCTAGTTTTCCGTTTGAAAAACGTGGGCCGCGCCATTTTTTGTGCGCAAAGTATGCTGGGATGCATGACGTCACTCTGCGCTCGTCGTTTATTAGTCCATTATGAGCGCAAAAGTGATGTCATGCATCCCAGCATACTTTGCGCCGCACGCGAATTTCAAATGGAAAAATAGGCCAAAGAAAACGCCTTGGATCTGGAACACCCGGTATTTTCTTTAATCTCGTCCACTAATTGCTTATTTTAATTTGAACCTTTTTGCTTTTCTTTGTATTTGAACTGCTTACTTCTCACTCAGATCGCTGTGCTCAATATACCTCGTAACTTTTCATCCTTCGTGAGTTTTGTGGGTTTGACTTTAGTTTTTAAGTGTGGTTTCTATATAATCGCTTGTGCTGCAGCTGTCGCTGTCGTCTCAAAAATGTTCCCAGTATACAGCATCGACAACAGCAACGTAAGCAATTATATTGAAACGGGGCTTAAGCTCCCGTAGTTGCAGTGATAGAACTTGAGCGATCCTACGGATTGGAATCGTACCCAGCAATCGGTTCAAGGTTGCTCCATTCAGTGATGGAATCGAAAGCTTGCAAACTTTGTTTTAATTTTATCCTAAACTTTTAAACGCTTTATATTCAGAAATTGTAATGACAGGATGGAATAGCTTGTTCTTTAGTAATAATCTAATATTTTGAAGTATACTATTCAAGGTGGCTTAATCTACAAGTAATTGATACTTCATTCTATACCTGTATAGTTGGTGGTTTGGACTACGATGTTTCTTTGGGGGAGCAGGCTGCAGTCACGTGTGTGGCATCAGAGGGACCATGTTTATAACGATGTACCTGTTCTCATACCTGGGCGGGGCTTTTCTGATGCGTTATGCCGAGGGTGCTACTCTCCTGGCCATAGTTACGGTAACCCTCATCTAATGTATAAATAGTTAACATTTGAAAACCCGTACAATATTTCTGATACGTTTTGACTTAAGCAATGATCCGCGTAAGAACTAGGGGGTAACCCTCATCTAATGTATAAATAGTTAACATTTGAAAATCTGTACATATTTTCTGATACCTTTTGACTCAAGTAATGATCCGCGTAAGAACTAGGGAGATAATAAAACTCATTTCCTCATGGTGGATTTTCTTTCAACTCGGCCAAAATGTGGTACAAAGGCTCTGGTGCTAAAGGGCTTTAAAAAAAAGACTGGTGACGATGTTTCTTTGATTTTTTTTTTTGCGAAGATAAATGCTAAACCCGTAAGATTTGCCCAGAGAATTGAATAATTGAATAAAATTTCACATAATTTTAATTAACATTTCCGCGAGTTCCCTATTTCTTACGCGGAAATTTACTTAGTACCACTTCTTGCATTTTGCATTGCTCGCTCGTTTGAGTTCGAGCCCACTTGTATTCAGAAATAATGGGTGCCGCCAACCTGTCAGCCTTAAATGTATTTAAACAGACCCGTTTCCGGATTTGCAGTTGCTGCTGACAACAATGACAACGATTTTCAATTTGTACAGTGTTAGCCTCAGTATGAAACTAAATATTCCTAAATGTCAATGTAGTTTTACTTTACTGACAACTGTGTCAGTTTAGTCAGGTGCGACTTCTCACCCTCTCTCACTAGTATTTTTGAATATTTAACACGAAAACAAGTCTAACCCTGTATAAAATGAATGTGCTATCATTTAAACCAGCGGCAACTAAGAATTCGAAACTGGTATATTGCTTTTTGTGCGGATGATAATCCTCAGTTTTCACACTTCGAGCTGTACGGATGAGTCCTCAAAGGACAAAACTGTAATGTCTTCAGATTCAGTAAATATTTAACATATATACTTCCTGAATTTCCCATTCTTACTTTTCAAGGAGATATTGAATAAATTGCCTGAAAATAATTATATAACTTGATTAGCTCCCTTTTGCTATATTTGAGTATTGGCGCTCATCTTCTCCCGTTTTTTAAACATGTCATTATCATATATTGAATAAAAGAGTGCAAATATATATACACTCAATTCAACTGGTCATTGGTTCGGTTTTTCTCAAAAATTGTGAGGAGGAACATTTGTCGTAATTATATTTTATTACAACCTCGTTCCCAGGGGTGCACCCACAACATAGGGAAAAGCCCTGGGAACGAGCTTGATTTGATTATATAAACTACAGTATCTTATAGGGTTTACTTCAGCTGACAATGGAGAAATATCATATCTAAATACTCGTAAAAAGTACAATAATCAAACCATTAATAGAAATCTCTGAAAAAAATTAAGCACTGTCAAGTCCCAGTGGAACTGGAATAAAAATTGAGCGACAAAAGAACGAGTCACCCCCCTCCCCACCCCGTATTAAATGTTATATGGGCCGTACCTTAATTCATGAAATTTCAAAGCATGTATTTTAAGCAAATCGTTTTCAGCGTTTTTCATTGTTAGTTAATTTTTGAACTGATCGATTTTGATATAAAGCATCCAAACTGGATTTTACTCATACTTTGTTTCCGAGATTCAGGCCTTTTTCAATATTGTTTTTTCTTTAAACTGGTTTGTAGTCACTGGTGACTCCTCTCGGTTTCTTGTTCTGGACGCTGTTCCAGGAGGATCCGTTTCAGTGGCATCCTCAGGGGCACACAAGCACCTGGTTCAGTATTGGAGGCCTTGCACTGATGATTCCCGCCATCTACTTCTATAACACTGGGTAAGGACGGAATCATTCTGGGCATGTTTTATTTTACTTAACTTTATATAATAACCCAAGTTATTCTCCCATTTTGATTGGTTCTCGTCTATGATCTATTAGACGACAGACGCATGATGTCACCATTACAAAGTTTAATTTTTGATTATATAAAATAAAGATTCCATGTTGCCGTGCGTCTGTTCAGCAATAGATCACAGAGGACGTCAAATTGTGGTAAGAACATCAGTGACACACACTCGGCTATTGCCTCGTGTGCCACTTTTTTTTCTTACCACAGTTTGACGTCATCTGTGATCTATTACTGAACAGACGCACGGCAACATGGATTCTGTTTGTTAATTTCGTAATTGCACGGCCGCTTGGTTGGCCCAGTGGCAAGATCTCTGCCTTCCGAGCACGAGATTCCGGGTTCAAACCCAGGCTATGATTAGTGTGACATTTTCTCGGCCAAAGTTAACTCAGCTTTCTGTCGAGGTTGGTGAAATGAGTATCAGCTTCTGCTGGGGGCTAACCTGCGGCAGATTAGTGTCCCATCCAGGGGGAGTCAGTGACTCTCATCCGGTTCACACTACAGAAACCGGAGATAAGCACCAGCTCCAGTGGGCCACTTAGGCTCGTAGAAGGATTTAGCTTCGCTTTAGCTTCTTAATTCAGCAGGTTCTACTTTGACTCTAGATCCCCAGTACGTGAAACGAGTTTGATCAAGATTATATTATCCCGTGTCATTTAAAGTCTTTAGTATATTGAAGACATTTTTTATGCTGCTATCAATTTTACACACTTTCATATCCTTGCTATAATTATAAACGAAAATTTTAAAATTCCTTTTTATAGACCACCCGAGATTACAAAACGACAGGAAGTCAAAGTTCAACAAGAATCCATTGACACAAAAATGCCGGGGAACGAGACGGATCCACTCCTTGTCAATGAAGAAAACAAGCCATACTATCACACTGCCGATAACACGCCTGCGTAAATTCTAATAAAGTACACTGAATATTTTTTAAGACAATCACAAAATTTCTTTTGATTCTCGTGATTCTTAGCGGTACCTGAGATTTCAATCTCAAATTATTCTTACTGCGATGTTCTACATATTTTTAAAGTCAGCCAAAGTATTCTTCCAAACGATTCTTAAGGTCCAAGCAAATGGACGCACCAAGTCTCGACATTGTCGACTTAACGGCGATCGATGCGTGGTGCATGCAAACAAACGCAACAACCTCCAACATCGTTGGCAATCGACTTGAGAAGCGAAAAATTCTGGGACAGTAATGCCCGTGCAAACGTATACAAAAGGCCCAGCGTTGTTGTGAGTTCTATTCAAACGGGCACAAAATGTACAAAATACCGCTAGCGTAGGAAGACCTATCAGTCAAATGTAGAACTATAGATACTATTGATTGCATTACTGATGTACTACGCAAAAGGGAAACTTGTCAGTGAACCGATATGAATAAGAGCCCAGAACAAGCCAGGATTTGCAACCGTAGACGGCTGTTTCGTCCTTCTTGGGACTCTTCAGTACGGTGTAGCAGCAGAATGAAACACCAGCACGAATGCCAGTAATTCTACTCGCGCCCCAAACCATGCAATCAATAGTATCTATATTTCTATATTTGACTGATAGGTCTTCCGAGATCCTAAGCAAGCGGTATTTTGTACACGGTCGTTGCAACAGTCTTTATAACCCAGTTAGGACATGTCTTCGTCATCGAATTCTTCCATGGTGACAGCGCAAGAAAAAAAACCTGTTATTTTGTTGTGATGTGCGAATATGACGTCATTTCCGATAGGCTTGAACTAGTGCCAGATCTTTTGGTTGCCCTCGGCTGCTTTTGAATTGAGTAATGGCGGGCGGCCAAAAGCTGATAAAACCGATAAAATAATCGGATTTCCCGTGCGAATATTGAGATGAAACTTGGCATGGTAAGTATTTTTAAGTTATAGCTTCCAAAAATATCAAGATATGGATATGCAAAATTTTGGTCGTAGTACCACTTTAAAAGTACAAACTCAAAAACAAGACTTTTTAAGGACCCAAGTCTTTTTCACGCGTCATTTGCGGGCGAAACTATTTCAAGCTATTTCAAGCCTTAATTTGCTTGAATCGTTCTAAATTCTTCTGCATTGAGTTTTTATGAACATATTGAGTAAATTTACGTTGGAAAGGTAAAAAAGGAAGACCAAAAATTTCGTCGTAGTACCACTTTAAGGTCTTGAAATGGTCTTAAAATTGCCAAAATTCATACTTGAGGTCTTGAAAAAGTCAAATATTGTCCGAAAAATGTCCACGAAACCACCGTTAATTTTCAAATTTTTCGTTTAGCTATAAAAAGCACGACTTCATGAACATAACGTCGTGTTGTGTTGTCGTCCCGGTTACAGTAGTCCTTATAACTATACTTGTAAATTTGGGTAGTAATTGAAATTAGGATATGGTTACTCCCACTCAGCCAATCAGAGCCAAGTATTTGTGTGCTCTATATCCCATAAACTGTCTTAAATTATGTTGAGGCGGAGACTTTGAAGTATAGGGAAAATTGTGGGGTAAAATAGACCTTTTTCATAAATGGCAACGATTTTAATATTATTTGTCTTCATTTATTCAAATTACAATCGCGGCCATTTATAAAAAAGGTCTATAACTATCATTAGTATACTAATGAGAAAATAGACCATACTAAGGAGCATACTAATAAATTACAGACGGCTAATTTAAACAAAAAACAACTTGCAACTATACCACCAGATAAATGGCAAAAATCCCAACCCGCTATAGCGGTTGAACAACCCGCTACAGCAGGTTGAGAACACTAAGATTCTATAGTATATACTAAAGCGTCAACCCGCAACAACGGGTTGATCAACCCGCTATAAGCCAATCCGCAACAACGATTTGAGCCTCAACTTGCTACAGCGGGTTGGCTTCTAGCGGGGATTGATCAACCCGTTGTTGCACGTTGAGACCCTAGTATATACTATAGAAACTTAGTGATCTCAACCCGTTGTAGCGGGTTCACTTACAGCGGGTTGGTCAACCCGTTGTAGCGGGTTGAGGCCCTAGTATATACTATAGAAACTTAGGCTTTTACTTCGTGTAGAGGATACAGATCTTTGAACCAATCAAAGGGAAGATAAAGCTTACCCCAACCTTATTTCAGCCAATCACAAACCTTGTTTAATTCTGTGCCCACAATTATTCTCTCTTCGTCAAACGCTCTCAAAAGCAAGACTTGAGTTGCAAGGACGGCCTGAAGTTCCTCGAAGTCCATATACTGGTTAACGTTCATGGCCGGAGTAAATGAGCCATCCAAACAACAAAGAATAAACAAAGCTCCAAAGAAAGAAAAGCATTGTTATGCATAAAATTCTACCAACATTACGGCGACATCCAAAGGCAATACAAAATAGCGTGATTCCGAAGTGTCAATAACTGTCATTCAAGATCAAAAACTTTATAAAACTTTATTATCATCAGACCTAGCTAAAATATGTTTTTTTTTAATTTAAAAATTTTCAAAACTTATTTTTTAATAGCTCGAAGTACGCGGGTAATGCAGTTATTTTCATTAAAAAACGTTAAATGCAAAGTTTAATTTATGTTATGGATATCATTTCAAAAGATGTTCAATTTAATACTTCTTGTATCATATTTAAAAAGAAGATGATATCCCATTCGCTGCACTAACTGCAGTAAAATTATACTGAACCGATTAAAATAAAACCCCTAAAAAACAAATATGCCAAAACAACATAAGGCAACAACTTAATAGTATTTTCACAATCCTTTATAAGCCGTAAAACGGCGCAAACAAAAGCGAACAGGTGCGTGCGGTGATCAACAAACTGTTTGAGACAAACTACAAACTAATTGCGATGACATTTTTGATATCACGTTTCTCACTGTCGCGTCCCAAATGTCGCAGAACTGCCATTAAGATACAAAAATTTTACGGCTAGTTTGCGATCGTTGCAGACAAGTCTTGTACAAATGGTAAAAATGTATTCTCATTTACGCAAGCGATTTCCGTTGGATCGCAAACACTTCTCCACAAACTGTTTGCGACAATTGATGTCTATATGAGGAACAGCCTTAATGTTCCAATAGGGCCGCGCGGCTATGACGTCATGACTCGGACAAACAAATCAGCTGTCGTAAAATCAAGTGGCGGCCAGTGCAATGTTTTGAACCGATTATAATAAAATCTAACAAGAAAGTCGCCTTTTATAATTACAAAATCGCTAGTTTTCTGTACACCTTTTTTGTCAACCACGTCTCTGATTGTTGGAGCCACGTGGGGGTAGAAATTTCTATTTTTAGAATAGTCACGCAGCTCTATTAAAACAAAATGAAATGAAAACTTTTTGCGCATTACTGTGATCCCGAGCACTGGGGCAAAGCGAAATACTATTATAACTTTTAAGCGATTTGAATGTTGATAAAAGGTAAGCCAGATTTTGTTTATAAAATTCTTTGTAAGCTGTTTCATTAGGGAATGCATCGAGCTGAGCACCTGCACGCAGACGTCATAAAATCTACACGAAAATACATTTGTTTTAGACACTGGGCATTCTACACCTAGAAATCTATATTTATAAGAAATGTTATCTATAGTGAGAAATGTTAAATGTTATAAATATAGGGAAATCGCTGTCAACACAAACTGTAATGGGAATGCAAATAAAAGATATTGATTGATTGATTGATTGATTGATTGATTGATTGATTGATTGATTGATTGATTGATATTAATATTGATGTACGAGACAATTTTTCGTGCAACTTGTCTTGGAAGCCATGTTACAGGGCGCAATAGTGGGTTATTATTTCCGGTACCAATGTCGGCAACTTGTCTCGCAACGATTTTAGCCATTGCCTGGAGTGCCATACGCTGCAATGGCTTGTGGCTTATGCAACTCGTCTCGCAATGGTGTTGCGAGACGAGTTGCACGAAAACTACCTCGTCTAACATAACCTTTGGCCCTTCTGGAGACTACGGAAATGTCCTATTAAAAATGTTTTACTTTTTGTTAACCTTCAAGGAAGAATCTTTAATTATTTTCTGTTCACAATGATTATCAAGGAGAAAATAAAACAGCGAACCGCACATAGACGTAAAGAGCAACTAAAGAATTTTTTCTGTGTCGCCGTCCTTGTTATCGTAAGTTCTAATTAGTTCCTCAAGGGAGGAACACGAAATTGTATTCACCACTAGAAAAACTTCAAAAGGAGTGGGCCTGATTATCCAAACAATCCCAGAAAGCAATGCTGTTGTTTATGTTTACACAATGTACGCTTTGTAATGTATGAATAAGTTTGTTTCGGCACATTACACGTGACTTTTGTATCTTCTGTAAACAATACAATAAGGTATTAGCAATTGAAGCATTGATTTCTGGGATTGTTTGGATAACTGGACCCAGTCCTTTTGCAGCATAAGAGTTGTCATGTGCACACATTACGTACGAACTACGTTTTAGCAGGAATTTTCCCGCCAACTGACGCGTGTGAGTGGACAGCATGTAGTGTCTTGTCTTTCCAACCCCACCTCAAGGTTTTGAGTCTTCTCTGTATTCTTTCCTTTTACTTTCCAATTTGAAAATCCAATGATTTTCAAAGAAGATGAATCGCAGATTATTTCATTTCTTAAAACAATTGAGCCAAGAACCATTTGCAGCCTGTTTATACCATATTTAGGGAAAATTGCCACACTTGAGTGATAGAATTTGGTTTACATTCTTGCACGGTAACATGCTGCGCGGCACCTCCCTCACTGTCCAGACACAAGCCGGACTGCCTGTGTTTCAGAGTTCTTAGTGACGTGTGCTCCCAAATCTGCCAACAATAAACAATGTGTTACTGACTAGATGAATGACAACGAAGCTTTATTACATGACCAGTAACTGTCTAGACTAACCTGAGGTTGTTACAGTTAGCTGATTATCTCAGGCTCAGAAACATATCGAACGGAGGATTCTTGAAATAATGTGATCACTACCATAGCTTTCATTACCTTCACAGCTATTTATAATTATCATTATCATTATCGTCATCATTATCATCAAAACAGTTGCCGAATCAACAACACCATATTAATTTAAAAATTATTAGCGCCGCTATAACCATCAACATAGCTACCACCATTTCAATAATCATCTTCACTTATCACCATCATCATCATCAACCAAACTTTCAATACTACACAAGCACAATCACAAAGTTCCCACCATCATCACAATCATTCAAACCATTGTCACGATTGTGCCACCATCATCACAATCATTCCCATCATCATCGTTAGAGTCACCCTATCTATCATCGTAATTTGACTCCGTATAACAACCATTATCACAATCATCATAATCAACCCCACATCCTTGGTCACAGTTATCTTCTATGGTCACAGTTGTCTTCTATGGTCACAGTTGTCTTCTATGGTCACAGTTGTCTTCAATGGTCACAGTTGTCTTCTATGGTCATAGTTGTCTTCTATGGTCATAGTTGTCTTCTATGGTCATAGTTGTCTTCTATGGTCA
>JAOBYJ020131602.1:0-10105 GCA_025403565.2 Palythoa heliodiscus | reverse complement strand
CTCGGGGGCTGAAGGTGAATTATTTGTGGACAATAATTCATTATTCCTAGCCATTTTTTTCTTCATAATTCATTATTAATTTTGCAAAATTTCGCATAGTTCGTTATTCTTTTTTCATTTCTTCGTTATTCATTATTCTAAAGGATTTAATACAATGATCCATTATTCCAAGTCAATTTTGGACTGTTATTCATTATATTCATTATTCACCTTCAATTCCCGACTAAGTCTAGTAATTCCATAAAGATAATCTCAAAATATTATGGAAGAAATACGTGAATGACAAACAAACTAACTAATTTAACAGTCAAAAATCAATGCAAAAACATTTAACCCAAAATATTAACGAAACAAGTTATTTAGAATAAGTTTGTTTATGCCGGGTAGCACAGTGTTAGAATAACCCTGGGAATAACGTTCAAATATATAAAATCAAACTTTTCATGTTTCTTTCTGGTAGAATGAACTCAGATTGGTTTATACTTAAAATCTCAAAGAGATAATGTAAAAAAGACAAATTATTGATACTCGCTTTCAGAGTGTTTTAGGCGTAGCAACTGATAAAGTCGTCTTTGTTTTACTCAAGTCGATATTAATTGCCGAAAATCTAGCTGTTAGTGTCATGATTTGGTTTGTGCTGGAAAAAACTGGAGGAAAACCTTACATTGAGATCATCAAACCTTGGCCAACCTGAAGGCCTCAGTAGTTGCGAAAGCCGCAGTCTAAGCCTAACTGGCATTTTGTGTCTAAACAAGGAATCAGTTTATTGCTTTGGTTGTTTCTACTGACTTTGTTTTCCATCTGCAGTGATGGGCTTAGTCCCTTTGTGGATTATTTATTTAGAGTTAGATTTCCTTTTTTTCTGAAGAGCGTGGAGGTCATAGCAGGTAAATGTCAATCGCAGTTGCTATCCATTCATTCTCATTTAGAACATTATCTTGACCACTTTGGTGGAGTTTTGTGTTTAATTCATTTTTGTCACAATTGAATACCTTCATTAACTGTTTTTTGTCTTGAGTCACGCGTCAGAAATATTAACATAATGTTGTTGCACTCCCAGGGGACGTTTGCAAAGGAGTAAAATACTCATCAGTGTCAAAATTCTTGATGTCTCTATTACTTATGATAATGAAGTAAGACCCATTGTTTATCATACGACTGTATGGTCTTGTAGTGATAATCGGAATGTGATCAATCATTCCAGAACAAATCGCGGCGCAGAGTGTCTAACCAGCCCGATTTAGTCGAGGTTACACACAGTTTCCCTATGAGTTACATATGTCAGTTCGTTCAGTTATATTTTAAAACGATGCCTTTTATTTACAATTAGTGTAAACTGACTATTTATATTACTCATCAAGAATATCTGACAAAAATATTTGTCTAAAGAGCTTTAACTGACATCTCAGGGCCTCAAAGTCTCAGAGTGATCTTATGGACCATAGTTCAAAGTCACTTTTCCCGAAGGTCTTAAGCCTACCGAATAGTTTATCACTGCGGTATTTTTAATGCGAATAGCTACACTAAATGTGATACAAGCAAAAAGTCAAAGATCCTTTAATGTCATTCATGATTTGTGACAAAACAGAAATCAGAGACTAATAATTCAAATGATAATGTTCTTGTACAAGAATCCTTTCCTTGACCTTGTTGATCACGTAATTCATTGTTTTGTTCCATTTTTCCAGTCGATAAAAGTATCATCAAATGAAGGAAGTCTTTTAATTTAAAAGATCTCTTTATTTGTGCGAAACCTTAAGCCGTAGACTGAGCTATTTCCACAGCAGCAGGATTTCTTTTTCTACTGAAGACCTTTCTTAAGAAAACAGACACGTTACCAAAAACAGAACAAAATGGCAGGAGTTTCTGATCTATTCTATAGCATGTTTCAGCAATCAAAAGAAGATCTCAAATCAGTATGTCGTCATTCAGCAAACGTGGACATTCCAGTAACATATCTTCAGGCCAACTAGTGTTTTGCCAACATGGAGCAGTAAAGCTATATCAGATGGCCACTGAGGGCAGTTTCTACCTTGGTCCAACACTGACTGCTATGGACAGTGGCAATCAGCAAACGGAACTGGTCTAAGCTAGACCGTGAAATACTGCAGCCCACAGGCCATACATAAAATACAAATTCTTGTCTGGCAGCTGTCTACTGTTAATAGTATGTCATAAAACTGTCCAAGAATAATTCATCATTGCAACGGTTTAAATTCTCTGCTATCAACTCGAGTTCTGTAACCAGGTTTAAACATTAAATCACAGTACATTCTTATGGCCATAAACTCGGATTCTACTGTTTATCGAGCCCGATCTCTTTAGTGCGTGGATGAAAGAATTTTGGTTTTGTAAGATCTCCTTAGCACTGAGCCCAACGCCGCCCTGAACAGGATGTTCCGCAGCTGTGCCTGGACTCACTGTTTTCTTAAATAAAGGAGAAGACAAAGAATATAGAAGCATTTTTAAGTCTACAAAGAATCGTGTGCACAGCGATGAGATGGAGTGAAATAACGAACTCTACACTACAATTATCTTCTGCACGGTCCGCTGATCGTACGTACTGTAGACTCAAACGAGTGTTCTGAAGACACGTAGCAACGAGATGTTTGAAATGTGTTATTGTTTTAAGCTCGACCAGAGGGGGTAAAAATTTTATCATTCTTTCATTCATTTATTTGAAATGGAAGTAATTTTTTACAGATTTGTGCAAACACCTCGCAGTCAGGACATGACAAAAATAAATAAGATTTTGATTGCTGTCTTTAACTGTGTGACTAACATTGCCTTAATTCTAAAAACTGTAAACAAGTCTATTTCTAAAATTTTATAGGCTTTTTATAGATGAAAAAATTTCTATTGAGTAAAAATCGAAATTAAGACGAAAACACAAAAAAAGCTACAAGATCCTGTCTGGAGACTGTGTGCATCCTTAGGTTTTACACCTGGCTTTTTTATCAATTCGGTTGCCATTTAGGTTTTTGAAACATTGTAACCAGACAAAGGGAAAGGAAATCGTCGTTTGTTTACTGATTGACACTGAAAAAAGTAAAAATTGCAAAAACTACATCTTAAAAACTACACGTATATCCTAAAAACGTCAATTCGTCAATTTTCTTATTACGAGTTCACTCTTGCTCATTGACCAAACACAAAATGTTCAGCGAGTTTCTTGTGCTACCGCCGATACATTTCGTTACTGTATTTCAATTAGGACAAAAGATGGCGGCGCCTCGCGGTCTACGAAGTCGAAAAACTTGCAAAGCATTTTAAAATAAGTGAATGGAGTGAAAATTGAAATAAAAGGAATGGGTACATGAACATGCAGATTTTCTCGCTTGAGTGTGTGACCTATGACATTACTATGAAAAGTAACGTAAGAAAGACCTACTTTATTGCAAGAACACGTCACGCAGTGTATTACTCCAAAAGGCGGCAATTCGGGGTTCCATGTTTCACCCAAACTGTAGTTGTATTTTCCAAATTGACAACCTGAAAAAGACCATAAAGATGAATCAGTCTCAGATGTACAGCATTAAAGGGTAAAAAATTGCGACAAAAAAGCTAACATTTTACTTGAGTTTGTTGTCATGGTTGTTGAAGTTGTTTCTTGTGACGCAAAAACAACGCTGCCCCTTCTTCATAGCTGACAGGTTAGAGTAATTAAAAATCAACAAGGAAATGTTGGCAATTTAACATGTTTAGTCTAAGATGTTGCTGTCCACTATGAGTAAACACTTGCCTATGGAAGTGGCGTATAGTAAATCAAAGTTAATTCCATATACAATTCTTACTCGCGATATTTTGCGAGTATTCGCGTCTTAAACGTGCACGAGGAGGTACTTTTACACATCGGGAACCACGAGTCCCTAAAACCTTTCTTCTTTAACGAAGCCCCACTTCTGTCGGCAAACTGTAAATCTTACTTTTGTCAATAAAACAAAAGATCACTTGGTCATTTATGTTTCTAGTGGATTTTGGCTTATTTGTGTTAACGATTTCAATACACAGCAGTTTTACCTTCAGAAAACGTGGTATTAACAGCGAACTCGCTACTCCGAAGTCTTTGGATGGCAATCCATGGAATTCTGCCGGTCTTTCCACTCACTGAACACGTTAAACACAAAAACAAAAGCCATCCAAAAACTTGCACGAAACGAGACAGGAGCAACATTGCCAACTTGTACGGCGCCTACCAGATCGACTCTGACGCTGTATAAATGTTTGCATATAAACACTGCACCACTAAAACGACCCCAATTAAGAGAGTTAATTTTTTTGTTTGAATCCCAGCCCCCACTCCGACCCCCCTCAGCGAGTTTCATTCTCCCAAAAAGTAGCTAATATCTTACGGATGTGTACTAGCACAACTAGTTCAGTGTAAGCTTCTCAATATGTAATAACAGAAATAGAACCTTTTTAGAACCAGAAAGTATCGGAACATTCTTGATTGACACATTTCGTTTATAGCACTTATTAAGTTATAAAATGAAATGGACGTATCAAAAAATATCGCCTCTAAATTTGATAGCTGCAGTTTTCGTCTCTGATTGGATAAAATGCCGTACAGATATCAAGAAACTGAGCTGTATTAATAAACTGATCAATTAGTCTAGTTAGATTGATTGTTTGCAGAACAATTGAGTTTATATGACGCACCGCACAAAAAGAACCTGTCGGCTTGTCATAATTTTCTTTGAACCCAAATCCATAAGTACAATGGAAAAATGCAAACTCGGCTATGTATCCTCTGACAATACCTTCGGGGTGGTCTTGAAAACATTCAACAAATAAAACTGTGTTTGGATGCTTTTAGAGGTGCGCATGTTGGGGAACATTGTCTTGCTCACAAACTTATACGAACTTATCTTGTGTCAGTTTATGAAGCGTCGTAGGCAGCTCCACTTTCAGAGAAAAGAGATCGTAAATGGCTTGTAGAATTTTTTAAGAAAACCTTACTTCACGAGTGAGTATGAACAGTTTGAGTATTCACCTAATTAAATCAACTCTATAGTACAAAACCTTCTAAAGAAAAAACCACACATTTACATTCATTGCAGGTGCTAAACTTTATGCATTTGAATGTACTATTGGTTTCCTCTTTCATTGCGAGACAATTTAAGAAAACAGCTTTTATTTTAAGCACTAGAATGACTTGTTTTTACTGTGCTATTGGAGCTACAGCAATATTGTCTCATCCACCGTTTAGACATTTTTCTATTTCGATAGATCAGAGCACGTAAACATAGTGGCTCAGGTTTCTAACAGGAACTGATATTAAGGAATTTGGAACTGATGAAAAAATACCGATCTCTAAGCTTATAAGCGGGACCTGATCGGACCAAGTATGGAGACTCTTTAACACTGAATTAACCCTAAGTCTGTGTTAAGCAAACTGTTACCCTCCTATCATATTGTGTCTCAAAACAGAAGTTGAAAATTCTTAACTGCCAAGAAAATCTTATTTTAGCCTTGTTAACGAATGTTTAGTTTCTTTACTTGTTTTTGAATGGAAAAATATTTTTACCAAAAAGAAATAAAAAATCTTACAAGAACTGAGCGAAGTGTGCATTTCAGTACCGAGACATTGCAAGTACATATTAAATTATTATTACAGATATCTACGGTGTTCGACGAGCTCAATACAAATTCTATCAAATTTGATTTGTAAAATTTCAATTTGATTTCTACGTATCATTTTGATTTGTAATGTTTCACTTTGGTTTTTGATTTGCAAAATTTTACTTTAATTTCGCACGTATCATCCTTGATTTGTAATGTTGCTTTGATTACTCTCGTACTATTATTTATTTGTAAAGTTTTATTTTTATTTTTCACGTATCGCTTTTAATTTGTAAAATTGCACCTTTGAGTTGATAAATTTTCTAATGACCCTGCGAATACCGCAGATACCTGTATATTGATAACAAATACCAAGATAAGCGTTTCGAGTGTTGAAGCATAATTTGAAGATGTTGCTCGTTTCTTTATATAAAGCTTTTTTCAATGTATACAAGTAATAGCAGACATTCCTGAACTTCGCTGCAGCTTAAAGCAATAAAAAATTAGAAACAATTGTTAAAACAGCTTCAGTAAATATTTTGCTGTGAATGTATAGTTTTAAAACATTCACTCAAGACCTTATCAACAGCTGTTCACTAGATCCAGTTGATAGAGATTGTATAATGCATTCTGCACATAGTTTTGAGTTTTGAATGATCATCAGACAAAAATGTGTTTGAGTGGTATTTTGAAAGCTGTAGAATATACGTTCTCTGTATTTAGAAACAAAAGCTATTTTTATAAGCAGCTTAAGTTTTACAATTTTTAGATCAAGCTTAACGTAATGTAGTGAGATTTTATGAATAAGAACCTCTTACAGAATTATATCATACTAAGAAAATTACATCATGTTAAACTGGGCATATTGACCATGGACACTTCTGCTGTTTCATTTGAGAGATCTGAAGCCTCTTTTAGTTGTGAACTTAACTATCTGGAACACAATCAGTTTTCCTTCACGTTAACTGCGCAAGTACCCTTACTATATGTGTCATAAGATAGAGCAATGATGGCAATATCAACCACACCACAATACAGGGGCTGATATAAATGATTTACAGTCGTTTATAAAACGGTAAGGTTATGGAAAAGTACGTGTCCGAACAATTACCATATTTAACGCCATTACGTTGGTACGTTCAACAAATGGTTCCTAAAAATATCTTTTCTTTTGGAAATATCTAATCAGGGTGGGCACTTACAAGGGCAATATTCCTAATGCATTTTTCAAACATCCGGCTCTTTAAACCGCCACAGTAAAAACACCACGTATAAATCAAATCTTTGAATATAGAACAATAACAAAAAGTCAAAACGCAGCACCGCCGGTTTAATTTCTATCCTCATATATACTTAGGGAGAGCGATAGAATTAATAGGACGCGTCCGATTTCTGTTCTTACCTCAAACCTTCACAGAGGCGTTCCTGGCCAGTTATATTATCTGTAAACCAGGATGCACAGATTGAAAAAAAGATGTTTAATATTGCATAATACAGGTAAAGTATACAAGCTTTATGACCGGCAATTTTCGCATTTGCAGTAGGGGAAGCAAATTTAGCGACTTCAACTTAGAGCGAGACAACATAACTGAAGAATAGCCGAAGAATAATGTTATCAATTATTAAGTTTTTTTAACCTCAAAGGCAAAATTTCAGGTAGAAAAAAATTGTAAGTCAGTGCTTACCTGGCTTACTGACAGGTACGCCCCTGCTTCATGTGGCATTCCTCAGACAAATCTAGTATGAGGGCTGCTGTGAAGTTAGGTTAACCTCCCATTCAAAAACTGTTGCTCTGTTGCTTGTACGTAACTTGTTCATCAGTTGACCCCCAGAGAAGGTTCCCCACTTGAATAAGCGAATATTAGGAGTTTGTTGCATCGTGTGCAAGTGTTCTTATTACTAGTCAATTTTAAACCACACTCGCCGGTGGCCACTGAACATCAGTTCTGTACGGTTAGACAATTAATAGTTTAAAATCCTGGTACCTATTATTGCAAAAAGTATCAGTTCAGAGAAAACTTGAAACAAAACTTATGTCTTCTAACTGTTATCCATAAGATCAAATAATCAGTGTTAGATTTGAAAGTTGTTACGCACATTTTCCCCTGAACATTGTACTTGTACTGGTAAAAAACTAATTCCTCTCACAGACTTTAAACTGCTTTTTATTTGGGAAAGTCAATTAAATGGAAACACTTGTTTTGGATCACTTACACCTATACATGTTTTTTGTTCAAGTGTTGTTTCATGTGTTTGTTCTTTAACAGATTTAAGTTTCAGTTTATTCAGCGATATGCTCTGAGAACTGACGATTCTTGTGTTTGCCAGGTGCTCAGTGGCGAGGTTTAGCAAGCCGCGCCCAAACAGATGAACAGCACTTTGAAAAAAATATTTTTAACTGTTGGTTTACATGCACTTTGTAGGAGCGTCATGCAAAGACAAGATACGAAGCAACCATGTTGGTGCCCGAAACAAAAGAAATAAAAAAGTTCTTTTATTCAAGCAGGGTTCCCGCGGTCCGTGAAAAACTGGAAATTTACAGAATGTGATAACGTTTTCCAGGGTCATTGAATGTCAGGGAATTTTGCAAAAAGTTGTTAAAAGACAGGAACTTTCGTAGGTTGACTAGTTTACTTGTTGCAGTGTTAATAATTTGATATTAAAAGCGTCGATCTTGACGTTGTCTTTTGCTGTTTTTTCGTACGGGTGGATGGGATCTTTTAAAGAAATGAGTGTACACGGGTTACCAGTAGGACGTTTATTGGCTGAAGTATTATATGCCCATGTTTTTATGTTCAAATTTAATGCAGTAGTGTACAAACTTGTGCTGCTTTGAAATTTACTAAATAAAGCTGTTTTTAGACAATTTGTACCATGTAGTCTTTTGTCAGTCAATTTTCAAAACCTGGAAAGTCATGGAAAATTATATTATTTATCTTGGTCAGTGGAAGTCCTGGAAAATGTTTCAAAAATATCATGGAAAGTCATGGAATTTTTATGCCAATACAGAGGGGGACCCTGTCAAGGACCAAAACGTAAACGCTATGACGTCAGGTTTTCACCATGACTTTCCATGACTTTTTTGAAACATTTTCTAGGACTTCCAGTGACCTAGATAAATAATATAATTTTCCATGACTTTCCAGGTTTTGAAAATTAACTGACAATTTTTTGGAAAAAGAAGAACGAAAAGGCGTTTCACGATCAGTCTTCCGCACGTCCGACTATGATTAAAAGTTTTGGAAATCAAACGTTTTAATCTCTTCATTGACCTTCATCAGTTATGATTACTTAGGTGCTTGAATCATTTTACTTACAAAACCTTTCTGAAGTCAAAGTCAACCAAAATCTATTTACTTATATTTACTTAATAATTTTAATATTCACAAGCTTGGTTAATACGATTTGCTAACATTATTACTCATTCCATGTGAGACTGATATGGCTTCCACTCGGGCAAACGGATCTTGATAAAGGTGTCATTTGAATAAGGTCTACAAAGTTTAAGGCGCTAGCTGTTACTGGAGCTCTATCAAATAGAAGGTCAAAGTTCTTCATGTCCTATTGTTAAAAATCTTAATTTGTCGAAGTTTCTGGATATGGTTAAGCTTCAAACAACAACAGCAACACAACAACAACAGCAGGTTTCAACAGGTTTATTTTTCCGCAAGTTACAATAGATGCTCCAATACCATAAAGGTAATCTCCCCGAGTCATTCAATAATTTCTTCATGTTAGTGACAGACCAGCTTCGCTGCTGACTCGTCTTGCTTTTAAAACTTCTTCACGTTAGTGACAGACCAACATCCCTATAACACTAGTCTTGCTTCTAAAACTACTTATTCATTACCCTCTAGACGTACAAACTAACGGGAATGTACAACATACGTTACTGTGGACCCAAACTCTGGAATTTCATAGATGAAGGACTTAAATCCCTAATCACAGTTTCCATTAAATCAAAATTAAAAACGCAATTTATTTCTGATTACTAACCTTCCATTGATTATAGTTTCAATTACTTCCACCTATTCTATTTGTGTAATGTTTCAATCAATAATTCTTTATCTTTTTTGTCTTCTTCTTTGCTTTTCTTCTATCATTATATGCGAACCACGTTACTTCCGAACAAATGTTTGATTAAATTTCCTAATTAAAGGCCACGTGTCTCGATTAGCCCTATGGATATCCAGCACCGTAACAACTGAGCCACGTTGTCGTTACGTGGTACAACTACCTGGATATCCAGCACCGTAACAACTGAGCCACCTGGTCGTTACGTGGTACAACTACCTGGATATCCAGCACCGTAACAACTGAGCCACCTGGTCGTTACGTGGTGTACATGTAACTACATGGATATCCAGCACCCTAACAACTGAGCCACGTGGTCGTTACCGTTTTTAATATATTATTGTCTTTTTATTATGATCATCTTGAAGATTATTAGTGTTATGTATTATAAGACAAAATAAATCACTTACTGGAAATTTAAAATATATTTGCAACATTTCACGATGTTGCGGCCGTAATCTACGGCCTT
>JAOBYJ020131491.1:0-10105 GCA_025403565.2 Palythoa heliodiscus | reverse complement strand
AGACACGCATGCGCAGTACACATGTCACACAATCCAACGGCGGCGTCGTGCCAACGTCGTCGATTCGTAAGCTCTCTATTGATTTGTAAGCTCTCTGATGATGTTCATACGACAACGCCGTTGGTTGAAGTCACAAAGTCACGTCACCATCCTGTGAAATGTTAAACTTACGATTCTCAGGTGCTTGGTGGTGCGCGCGCCCATATTTCCCGCCTTTTTTAGTTTAGCAGTGATGGGTTCTAGTGCCTGAAAGCCATGGCTAAAATTTTGTTTTCTGGATAAAAAAACAGAGAAGATTAGATTTTCGTAAAAGCTTGTCCCTATGCAATACTTGACTATCGTGGCAATTACACTTGAAATTTGACGGACGATGTTTAAAGAGTCGCCTCACGTTGTGCTTCGCTGAGGACGCCGCCAAATCACTCTTTTACAACATCATCGCCTTTGAGGGGACGTCGTCAATAGCCTAGACACGCATGCGCACTACACATGTCACGCAATCCAACGGCGGCGTCGTGCCAACGTAACGTTGTCGATTCGTAAGCTCTTTACAAAGAGCGCCACGACACCAGCTTCTGATCATTACTCGCAACAATTTGGAAAAAAGAAGGGCTACCTGGCGCATATTTTCATTTCCACCACAAGTGGCTCTCAGTTAGTTTAGAGAATAATTACTTAACAGAGTTCTTACTGATCTTTGAAAGCAAAATTGCAGACTTTTTCCAGGAATTTTTTAGGTCTTTGATCTAATTTTCCAGACTCAATATTAGGTCAGTTGTTGTTTCAGACAAAAGTTTCACATACTGACATTGTTTCTATTACCCGTGCTGTGCGTTCTTATTTTGGAAATTATATACGTAACAGTCAACACATTGGATAAATATCATTAAAATTGCAACCAGGCATGCTGAGTTTGATTAAAACGTAGTTTGACTCTGGTTTAAAAACTTTTATTACAATACACTGGAGTGAATACATTGGAGTTAATACAGTGGAGTTAATGCATTTGAGTTGCTATTGAGATTTAACGTGTCCCGTTATATCTGGCAGATCAAGTGGCTTTTTTACGCTGGAGGTCAAGACAAGAAAATTCAGATGTTTTCTAAACATTTGTTCTATTTTCCAGATTTTTTCCATACTTTCCAGAAAGATTTTTGCATGGATTTGCAGACTTTTTCCAGTTTCCAGCCTCTGTATGAACGCTGCGAGGCGGTTAGCCTCAAGGTCACTCAGAATTTGTCAGTATTTCCTTTTCTTTTGGTCGAACAATTGCCTTTCTATATACGTACGTTTTTCTTTCATGTTAACGTTTGAAAAGTTTTTCCTTTTTCATGCACTTGTCTTACATTTATATTAATTCTTGTTTTAGACAGATAAAGTGAAAACGGCTTCCAATTCTCTTCTGATAAAACCATTCTAGTTTTTTCTTTCCTTTTAAAGCAAGTGCTTTCGTTGCAGCAGCAAGATGTTTCTGGAATTTGCAGCTCTTCATTTGCACTTTGTTCTGCTGTCTGAATTTCCTCTCTCATAGAATTATTTAAAGATTCTTTCTGGGAGGTTTTGCAGACTTCTCCAGATTGAGAAAACAACTCGGATTTCCACCTGAGACAAACCGGAGGCTCGTCTTGTTCTGCTACCTTAATGATACGTGGAACAGCATGAAACGCTGCCCTGGATTCTCCTGACATGATCAAAATATCACCACTGCGAATATAGAGAGCTGTAAATTAAAAACGTTTGTCAGTATAGCAATTTGGAACTAAAAACATAATTATAATACACGCTTTTTTTATAAGAAAAACTTTAAAAGAACAACGAGGTTCAAATTTGCCAAAATTTAAGAACAATTTAAGAACACTCAGACTGAGGCTCGATAACTAGGAATGTTTTTGTGGTAGAAAATTGACTGAAACTCGTAATTTAATTTAGCGATATAACCTAAACATAAAAAGATTCGCTGTAAAGATTGCTCAACAAACAATGAAGGCAGTTCCCCTCTAAGTTCAGCTTTACAATACAAGTTTGGCGCAAGGCGTTCCATTTTCCAATACCTTGTTTTTATTTTGTTTCTTATCTTCAACAAAAACCGCTCACAGAAATAAGAACAAATTAAGAACAAATTGAGGCTGAAGTCGCCAAAAAATTAAGAACAATGAGCCTCGGCAAAATTTACTGGTTCCTATAAAAAAAAGTGTGTAATGATAATAATAATAATAATAATAATAATAATAATAATAATAATAACGATAACGGTATTATATAGCACTTATCCATCAGTCCAATTTATTTGAAATATTTGAACTTCTTCATATTTACTGATAGAAGACTAAAAAACGTAGAGGTAGAGGTAGAGCGAAAGATGACTTAAAGTTTGATGAACAAAATCAAACTATTACTACTGACTTTTACTGTTGACAATGAGCAATTTGATTATGAAATAGAGAATAATCAGAAGAAAAAATATAAGAAAATGTTTTATTTTGTCCTCATGACTCATTTATAAACAGGGTTATAAACTCAATGTTGTGACATTGACAACTCTGATAAACAAGAATCACATTAGAGGAAAACTGCAAACAAAATCTGAAAATGTATGTGCTCTACTTTCTAGCTTATTCATTTCACAAAGCAAAAATGAAGTGAGGTACTGTGGTAGTTGAGTTTGAAAACTTTTTCAAATATAAATCTGATATAAATCTATAATGTCACTTTCTGTGAAGCCAGCAAATTCAGTACTAACCACTAGACTACATACTCAATTGATGTCAAAATGTAGAAAATAACTCGCTATATATATATATATATATATATATAAGCTGAAGTGATTATTGCAACTTCATAGAAAATAGTGCTCTATGCAATTGCAGAGCAAAGTAATCAGAGATTTTGCACTTTGGTTGGTGGTTGGAATAGATTTTAATCCCACTACAACGTTGTTTCAAGAGGGCCAGTAACGGCCCTCTCTTGTCAGGTGCTTAAAACACAAGATTATATTGGTGTATTTAAACAGCAAAATCTAATTTACATAATGATAGAATTATAAATTCCTTAAAAGAAAGCTGTTAGCGTGACGGCATGCAGAGGCGAGTTCATTCCTTTTGTTTAGGGTTCCAAGAGTTCTTTTACAGATAATGAAGTATTTCTCTGTTATCTATTCCAACCACCAACCAAAGTGCAAAATCTATGATTATATATATATATTGTAAAGAATTATTAAATTGTTTAACACTGACTTAAAAATGTATACTGATCTTAAAAATCTCCAACATTTCGGTAGTAACTTCTACTTTCATCAAGGAGTAAATGATAATGAATTCGTAAAAACTTCAAATGTAAATAACAAGTATGCAGATATAAACTATTTGCAATTTTAACAGTATTTTCAAGCTCACTATATATGATTGGTTATAACGATTGACCTCAATGTGGACACATATGTGAATGATTGCCATATTGGAAAGCAAAAAAAGTAGAATACAATAAAGACCTAGTCAATAAATATTAACAATATTAAAACCAATAAATTTACAATAAATTTATAATAAAAAGGTTACAAATACAATTCCTATTAATCTCCTTACTCCAACCAATAATTGGTGGTGAAGGTACAGAGATTATTTGAGGTCTTGATTGCTGGATGAAGACTATTAAAAAGTTTGGCAGCTGAGTGGGAGAATGACCTATAACTAGATTTAGATGAAATTTTAGTAGAAATGAATGAGCTAGTCACAGAGTTCTTTGATTACTATTTACCCTAGTATTAATACAAGTCTAGAAACATTAAAAAGTTCTTAACAGTAATAAGTACCTGTTGGCTGAATATCTCGAGTATGCCCACCAATCAGGAACACAGCTGACTGTCCAAAACTGACAGACACCAGGGGCCAGGAAAGATCAAGCTCATAGTGGTCTGTGTGGCCACCCATTGAGCTCCCAAGGGGATAGTAGTTGATAATCCCTGCCTCAGGGACATACCCTGGGTAACCAATGGCAAATGCAATGTGTTGCATGAGGAGAGCAAGATCCTTTGGAAAACCATAATAATCATCTGGTTTGTAGTCCACAACATTATAATCAAACTCATACCCCAAATGAGTCCACCGGAGCTTTTGCATCAGGTCTCTATACTCCTCATGACTATAATAATAACATTAATAATATTAATAAGAACAATAAAAATAACATTGATTATAATAATAACAATAATTATCATTATTTTATTAGCATGCCACAGTGTGGCTCTTCTATGCTAACTACAGCTAATTACAATTATCTGGGAGTCAATTTTGAGATTTTGCAATTTTTTTTATAAAAAAAGTAATAATTTATAATCAATAGAGAAAATATTCAAAACAATAATTTTACTCATATAATTTCCTACATGATGTAAATTCAAGTTAAAAAAGGTGTTTAGCGTCTTGTGGCCGATAACTGAAAATGCCTTGACCCAATTTTGAGGTCTTTTATTCCAATATTTCTTTAATTTTAAAAGAGCTTTATTATTATAATACTGTAAAGCTGACTAATGTTAGATCTTCTTATGCAAACACCCTAGATACTTGTATATCTGTAGTCAACAATGAATTGAATGTGCTGAATGTTGTTAACTTGTATCACTGACAGTTTATCGACACCAGCAAGGGTTCCAAAACAAGTTGTTGCCCTGGGGGGGACTCCAAACTTTTTGGGGTGGGGATGCTCGTCATACCTCTTACGGGTAAAAATTCAAGGATTTGGTACCGCTTAGGGTGCCAGAGAGAAAATTTTGACATTTGCATACAGTGCGGTACCTTTTAGGGCTTATGCAGTATCATTGATTGAACTGTTGCCTGTATGTGCGCCTTTGGATGGTACCTGTTAGGGTTTAAAATTGACCTGAGCCACGCCCAGATTGGTAACTCTTAGGGGTTCCATTGAAATTTTCCGACGAGTATCCCTGCCCCAAAAAGTTGGGAGTCCCCCCCCCCCCCACGGGGTTGTTGCACACCGCTAGCCATGTTACCAGCCTTGTTTTCAACATCTGTTATCATCACAATTTGTTCATACTTCAGTTACATTAGATCTTGGTTGTTGTCTTAATTTTGTTACTTGGCTTTTAAACTTAATTCTGTACCAAAACACGGAAGAAAATAGTTAATAATAACAATAATAACAACATTAAATTAACATTTATATAGCACTTAAACATCCCTGTTCTAAGTGCTTTACAGGTGAATACAGGATTCAACAACTGAGGGTCTTAGACACCAGTAGTTTGTTACAGTGGCTCAAATATAATTTATTAGAAACATTAAGAATTGCCCTCAGAGAAACAGACAGACCACAACACTGGGATCACTACTCTACACTTTTATGAATACGATGTATTACTAGAAACATTAAGAAATTCCCTCAGTAGAACAGACAGACCACAACACTGGGATCACTAACCTACTCTTTTATGAATACGATGTATTACTAGAAACATTAAGAATTGCCCTCAGCAAAACAGACAGATCACAACACTGGATCACTACCCTACTCTTTTATGAATACAATGTATTACTAGAAACATTAAGAAATGCCCTAAGTAGAACAGACAGACCACAACACTGGATCACTACCCTACTCTTTTATGAATACGATGTATTACTAGAAACATTAAGAAATGCCCTCAGTGAAACAGACAGACCACAACACCGGATCACTACCCTACTCTTTTATGAAGGCGATGCATTACTAGAAACATTTAGAAATGCCCTCAGTGAAACAGACAGACCACAACACCGGGATCACTACCCCACTATTTTCAACAAGTGCATGGGTTCTTTTAAGTCCTCTGATTGAGTGTCAAGAGACTGGACCTACAGTTTAATATCCTTATCCAAGAAGACGCAAAGGTCTAACTATTTGTAGATGTTAAAGCAAAGGCAGCACCTTCTCCTCAGTTATTTTAAGACTCTGTGTGAAGGTCTGGCCAGGACTCAATCCCAGACCTCCCGCATGGCAAACTGGCACATTACCAAAGAGGCTAACCAGATGGCAGTAAAAACACTTCCTGCCACACTGTATATTATACAGCATTTGCAAAGATTGGATACTGTTTTTCCCCTAATTATTGGTCAATTTCCATAATAAAAAATGTTTCCTCTAAACTGGTGAAATTGATTGAAACCGAGGGAGAAGTCAACTGTTTGTGTTTATAATAACATGTAAAAAGAAACATGGTCGTCACAAGACACCCAACTTCTACTTTTCTTTTTCCCACTCTATTTTTAAACCTCTTCAAAACCCGCCAAGTTATTAGTTGTTATCAGAAACCATTATTAGGAGTATCTATTTCAGTTTAGCAGACTCCCCAACACAGCAATAGAAGTGGTTCGTTTTGGAAAGTCCTGTGAGACGGATATCGAAGCTTTCATACAAAATCGGTGACATAACATCTTTTCATTTGCTGGAAAGAAAAGTTTTTGTCTTTTTACACGATAACTGAAATCTAAAAATAGCTTTGTTTGCTACTGTGTTGGGAATAGAGGAAGACGAAGTCTAATAGTAATTTTTACCTCTGACTAAGCTCCCAAACGGATCTATTCTCAGGCAACTTCATGTGCACATCAAGATTACACTTGTTAGGCTTAACTGGATAATCCTTGATGCACCTGCGGGTCCAGTAATGCTGTGCTCCATCCACAAACGGATTTAGGATAAACATAAAACCAGGGCATGCTTTTAAGCCGAAAACTTTCCACTCCTTGGCGCAGCGTAAACCATACTTCGAATGAGGAAAGTTTTTCAGCTCAAGTTGCTCAACTCTTTCTCTGAACGTGTTGGTGTCTTCAAAGTCTATGACATCACTAAAATCGGGTGGAGGTTTCTTTTTCTTGTAGCGTTTGTATTCTTTTCGAATTAGGTCTATATCGGATTTCGTGCACTTTGGCACTCCGCTAGCAAATGAATAGTTCGCTGTAAAAGACGTTCTATACCGGTTTTGTTCTTCTTCATTTTCCTCCGCCATGTTAGGTGGCTTGGTAACCAATACAAACGGTGTAACCAAGCCTCTGGGTGCGAGCTGAGTGCTAGTGATGTTTCGAAAGTTCCCAAAATAGACCCTTCTCCAAAAAGGCGCCGGCCGATGGGGGACTGGAAACTGGGGGTATGGCGTGGGATAGAAACAGAAAGCTATCTAGCTACAGTTAAAGATAGAGAGTTCAGTGAAGGCAAAAATTGTAAAATACGCCGAAATTTAAAATTTATTTTATTCTCATCATACAAGAATACAAAAACTACAAAGGACTATTAGGAATTGCCCCTTCTGGAGCTCCTGTTTTTATCTCGGAACTCTACGGTGGTAGTATTTCAGACAAAGACAATATAAACATATATGCGCAGTAGAATTTGAAGTTGTTTCGTGCAGACAAAATTGCAAAAACAACGGTGAGAAAATTTATCTACTAATTTCTTAATCTTTTAAATCTTAGATATGACAAAATAGCGTGAAAATATTTCGAGACTAATCATATATCTAAAACTGTCTCAAAGCTGCAAGCCGCGACGAACAAATAACATAGTTTTTTGCTGAAAAACGTTACTAAACAATCAATAAACTTTATAAACCAACAAAATAAGTTACCTGATGTCGCTTCATTCTAATTTTTTTGTTTCAACAGCAAAAAGCATGTTAAAGAGGACTTTCTTTGCAGTACAGTGGAATATCTTGAGAAAACATGTTTGATCGCAAGCGCCATAGTGTTGATTTCATAACTGAAAAATTTCAATTAGTATTCACCAACGCCACAGCCACAAAAAAAGCTTTTATTCCGATTTTTTCTTGGTTGTACAAACACATATTTGCGGAAAATTTTATAAAAAGAATATCAAAGTTTTGACCGAAATAAACGCATTTCATGTCTTCTGCATTTTTTGACATACCACGTGGAGTTCGCAAATGCAAGTTCGGAGATTCTTCGATTTTGAGAATTCAAATTCTGAGTTAATATCAACAAATTTGGATTTATACCTCACCTTCTCGGTAAAAATAAGGAGAGCAGCATTTATTGATGATGCAACAAAAAGCAAGTTACCGAACTGTGATTTCTGGGTGTTAGTAAACTGAAGACTGACGGAATACGGAACGCGGAACGGGCGGAACAGACGGAACAGGCGGAACGCCAATAATTTCGGTGTTTCTCACGAAAAAAAAAGTTATTTCGATAAGCACGAAACGAGTATAGGTTTTTGTCGAGGCTCGAGGGTAAAATGTCGAGGGTCAAAGGTAAAAAAATAATTATTTTTTTCTTTTTTTTCGTGTTCTTTTATTATCATGTCTTTTTTGATATAATTTCTTGTTTCCATAAAGCAAACAATGACTTTTCTGGTAGCTGATCATTCAGCTAGTTAATAGAAAAAACTGCAAATGTTGTAAAATCTTTTTTGCTGCTGAGTAATTGAGTAAGCAATTGGGAAGGGGTTTTAACTGTAAGAAATTAAGTTATCGAAACTTCAAAAATTTTTAACTTTCGTTCTAAACAAGCTACGAACACCAAAATTGGTGCACTGTCGTAGTATCTAGTTGTTAACGTTTGTGCAAACAATCACGTAACCCGTTGCTATGGTAACGAAGATATTGCTTAAAAAGTGTTTTTTTTAACATAAAAAGCCGTCTCTAGCCGTAACTTCGAAACTATGAGGGTTTAGACCAAATCCTTCCATAATAAAAAAGTTCATGATATCTAGTTCTCGTAAAAAATTATTTTGCTGAAATTGAATGAGTGATTGCTAAGATACGAAAGACCGAAGGGACCTCAGTTTTGAAAGGGGAAAACTTCATAATCTTTGTTGTGAACGACGTATGAAGACCAAACTCGGTACACGGGTGTCCTCCCTCATCGTTTATTTGTGCACCAAAAACCATGTGAACAATTGCTATGGTGACGGAGAAATTGACAAAAAAACCCGTCGTTATCGTACATCTTTCACAACAGAAGTTATGAAATGTTTTCCTCCGGGGTCCCTTTCGGCTTTCAATATCTTAGCAACCACTCATTCAATTGCAACAAAATAATTTTTTACGAGAACTAGATATCATGAACTTTGTTATTGCCAAAGGATTTGGTCTAACTTCTTGCAGTTTTGAGGTTACGGCTAAAGACGGCTTTTTATGTTGAAAAACCGATTTTTTAACAATAACTTTGTTACCATAGCAGCGGGTCACGCACTGTTTTACACACTGAAACGTTAACAACTAGATACTACGACTGTGTACCAATTTTGGTGTTCGTAGCTTGTTTAGAACGAAAGTTAAAAATTTTTGAAGTTTCGATAACTTAATTTCTTACAGTTAAAACCCCTTCCCAATTGCTTACTCAATTACTCAGCAGCAAAAAAGATTTTGCAACATTTGCAGTTTTTTCTATTAACTAGCTGAATGATCAGCTACTAGAAAAGTCATTATTTGCTTTATGGAAACAAAAAAATATATTAAAAAAGACATGGTAATAAAAGAATACGAAAAAAAGAAAAAAATGATTATTGTTTTACCTTTAAACCTCAACATTTTACCCTCGAGCCTCGACAAAAATTTATACTCGTTTCGTGCTTATCGAAATAACTTTTTTTTTCGTGAGAAACACCGAAATTATTGGCGTTCCGCCTGTTCCGCCCGTTCCGCGTTCCGCATTCCGTCAGTCTGCAGTTTACTAACACCCGTGATTTCTTGTTTTGCTTCATTCACGCGGTATATCGTGTAGATTAATATTTAGTCTTTCTCGCTTCCCATTGTTATCTCAGCTATTACGACATATAGTTCGTCACCTCCATAACAAGCGACCTAATATCTTCACCAGAAAAGGCCAATGGAAAAAACCTAGAAATACTAATCGGAATTAAACTTGAGTTTTCCAAAATTTTACGGGTTACTCGTGCATCGCGAAAGTTTAAACACTGAAGTCGATTTCGTGACAATCGTTTCTTCTTGTCGTCACAGTTGTTCTCCTCCTTTAGATTTGTTCCCAATTTACTTTAAATTTCGTCAGCAAACCTGGATGAAAAATCGTGTTTCAACTTATTCCAATCTGCAGTAGCAGCAAGTCATTTTCTTCACCATTTTGTCCACAAAATATTAACAAAT
>JAOBYJ020131284.1:0-10106 GCA_025403565.2 Palythoa heliodiscus | reverse complement strand
ACTTAATGTTTTTAGTTCATAACAACAGTGCCACTTTCATACAATTTTGCTAATCACTCTACCCCCTCTCCCCCCCCTTTCCACCTGATAGATAGCAGGTACGCAGCCAATCAGATTGCAGTATTTCTGATAGATAGTGACTAGATTTCTACTAAAGTGTAATATAATATAATATATATCATATAATATCATATGATATGATACAATCACTACCAAAATAGTTAAGATCTTCTCATTTTGAGTCTGTTGTTCACACTAGAAGTCTTGGAATCTTGAACTTCTTTTTTGTTGGTGGAGAAATGTATCAAAATTTTATTTATTTGAATAAGTGCCGAGGTGCTTACCGAGATTTCACTTTTGGACTTTTATGGGGAGCACTTATTGGGCAGAAGCACTTAGTTAGAGGAAGGTGCTTAATATTAAATTTTCACTATTTTAGGTGCAAAATCATTCGAGTCTTAAACAAATTTATTATCTTTATAAAATAAAAAACAAACATGCAACATGATGAATCTAAGAAAAATATCAAACAAGAGTTGATTCAAATGTCCATGCAACAAATTTGAAAACAAAATTTTACAGACAAAATATCTTTTGTGCCCATATGGCCACTGAAGTCGAAGGTTTGAGGAAAATTCCAGTATTCTCACAGACTGCAAGCCAAATAGTAAGTCAATATTATGCATAATTAATAAAAGTAATTACATGTATTATGTGATAATAATAAACAGCAATTTCACAGCAAGTTTAGCACATTTTTTCGGGAAGGGGGAAACTTATTCAAGAGGAATGCTTATTCGAGAGAGGGAGCTTATTCAAATAAATATGATATAATAGTAAAGATCAAATTGAGAATATCTAGTTACAGAAACCTAAATGTATTAGGGTACATTACAATTATACAATATAAGATATTGCTGTTTATTAGGATATCCTTGAAAAACAACAAAACAGCTTACCTTGCCATTCTTAGGAATTGATTTCTTCATTATTCTAGCAACATTCGCAATTGGAAGAAATCGATCCTACAGATTGTTCAAGATTTTCATTCAAATCAATGGTTGAGCTAAGTTGGGCAACAAATTGTAAAATTTTATAATATTCAATGGTATAAACTAAATAAAATGATACAATCCCAGGGTTTTTTGAAGAAATGTGGCAGGGCTCGATAAAGACTTGAATCCAACTTACCCTTCAGGCAACCAAGTCTCAAAGTATGCTTGCTCGAGCCAAAATTTCCCACTTGCCCGCATGGTGATTATAGATCTCTTTCATTACTGACAGCTATTATTAAAATATTCTTTTGCCTTCAAATTAGCCTTACTAGCCTCATTTGGGGTAAAATAATATTCTTTAATTTGCTTTTTATCTTAAGAATGAGGATAGTGAAGCCAACATTTTACAAAATGCAATCATGTGACTATAAATTGAAGAGGTCAGAGCAAAAATGGCCTAAGTGACTCTTTCAGGTAGAAAAATATAATAGGTCCTTTGCAGCTGGGGGTCAAGTGACCACATCTACCTTAAATCAATTAGCTACGACAAAATGATATCCAAAAATGGAAAAAGCAGATTGACATTAGTAAAATGGCAAAGTTTCAGCTATTGACTTCAAAATTAATATGTAAAAAATGGTAAGCAACAGAAAATAGGATAATTATTAAGGATTTGTATGACTGGTGAAAAAGCCTTGCATTCCAGTACCATTTTCACATACATTTCCTTAGAAAAATTTTGATTTTATATTTGCTATCATTTTGAAATACTTGACGTTGGGACTTGAAACCATGCCTTCTAACTAATGTTAACCTGCTCTTTCCATTCCTGGACATCATTTTGTCATAGCTGATTGATTTAAGGTAGCTGTGGTCACGTGACCCCCAGCTGCAAAGGACCTATTTTGATTTTCTTAAATTTTTTTGCACCACCATAATCTCCATTAAATAAGAAATGTCTCCCCATTTTTTTCCTAATTAAACCTCTGAACTGATCAGAAAAAGAGTTTAAAAGATGGACCTGAAATGCATTCATGATTACCTACCGCGGATCAATATTCTCATTTGACAAACTTTTGGAAGCTGCAACCTTCTCGAACACTTAACAGAACAAGTGATGCACACAAACTTCCATTATAGAAAAACTAAAAGAGAATATTTTGAGCAAAACCTTGAAGCTTTTGACTTTTGTCATCAGGAATAGAGCCAGAACACTCGCATTAATATTTTGACTTTGGTCAAGAATTTTACAATCTCAGCAAAGTTCAACTCGCTTTTTTGCACTGGTATGCAATGTTTGTTATTTTTCCTTTTGCGAGTCGATAACAGCCACTTAATTAGAGCAAGTTTACCAAATATGGAGTTTGCAGGTTTAACACCCCAATGCATTCTGGGTAATTGAAAATAATTGTGCGGCATGCCATTCCTGCCATTCTTTATTCATTTTTAGGACTTGAGCCACCCACAGCAACTGACAAGTTTATGTGCTTGAAGTGTCTTGTAGAAGTCAAAACTAGCCTAAAATGTTTGGTAGCTGCCAGAATCCACAATACAGAATGGCCAGTAAAATAAGTTCACTTGCGACTGCCATGCATTTCATAGTTTCTCAATCAAGTGTGAATTTACTTTTACACTTCTGGGTTCTTTCAGGAGATTGCCTCAACCCACCATTCTGGCTTAATGATGCCATCCTGGGAGCTTCTGTAGTTGAAAATAGCTCATAAAACAATAACAAACACAATAATGCTTACTCGCTTCAAACTTCCGTGCAAAATTTGTAAACAAACAAAATTAACATAATTATAAATGATGACTTAGTGAAAGATTAAATTATGAGCTACAGCATTTGTATTTAAAAAGAGCAGTAATTCCCATGAGAGACTGCTGTTCCACAGTGAGTGCTCATGCAGTTTAGCCAATATTTTTTGCCCATTTTCTGCTTCTCTAAAAGCATTTTAAAAAAGCAGGGAATAACATTTTTATTCACTGGAGATCATTAAGTGCAAAAAATTCAAGAAAATGGTAAAGTTTATTTTTCAACCTAAAATAGTCACTTAGGCCATTTTTGCACTGAGCTCTTCAATTACTGTAAAGAGATAGGGCTAATGACTAAGTATCAATCACTTGAGGCAACGTACTTGTTCTCTCAAAACATCATCTCTTTCCTTATCGTCTCCATCAACATCACTACTGTGGACAGTAGGTCCCTCCTCACCACCTGTAATAATTTAGTAATTATACCACACATATACAACGGCAGTTTACTAGCAAGCAAAAAATTTAACAACTGTTGTGGAAACTGTGTACTATAGCAATGACTGTATTAATTAATTGTTAAAACTACCTTAAGTACCTTAATTTCTAAACTTCACAAAAGTCGAGTTTTATTCCCTAATTAAAAATATTTTACTCCATTACATTTTCTAACAGAGAGAAAATATAATTACAATAGTAGATTATAATATATTTAACTTGGTAATAAGACAAGTCTTGAAACAACTCTACTAATGCTAAAGATTTAAATAAAATGCAAGCTTTTCTACATTTGTGCAAAGAGGTTGATTTACCACAAATTAAATGCTTTTTTTTTGTTTTGGACCATTAGATAGCCATGTCCCTTTAACATGCAATGGAGCATAAAAACTAAAAAGGATCTACCATTTGTATTTCAAACATGTTGAATTCCAGTGATCCATTACAGTACCATGTCATGATGTTGCCAAAAATGTAACTAAAACACTGGAACTAACAGGGCATCTAATAAAGTGCAATCAAACAATGATGAAATATTGTCATCAGGCTCGTTATGTGACATTAGAAGGTTTAAATTTTGCAATTTTTGACCCTATTTTAAAACTACAGTTAAAACGTGTTATTTTGAAGTCCCATGGGAACAAAAAAGTTCAAAATAACAGGACTTTGAAAGAACAGGGTCACCCTTAAATAGATGGTGGTATGCAAAACCAAGGGAGATGAATATTAGTTTGAAAAAATGGGGATTTGAAATAACTGAGTTTGAAATAACAGGGGTCAACTATTAACACTGGGTTTGGCAACATTTAGCAGTAATTTTCAAAAGAAGGAAGTAGTTTGTTTCCTGGTTACCAAACACATTTTTTTGTTGAGAAAGCATGGATCCGCAGTTAACAAAACAACTTCATTGTGCAAGAATCCACTGCATTTTCCATGTCAAAATTATAAACACTTAAGCGAAATACCTGTACTGTACATTTAGTCTGTACGGCAAGGTATTACATTTTAGAAAGAGACCAAGTCCACGGCCTCTTACATAAGCTTTTTGTGTGGATTACTGGCAATATACAAATTATGCACTTAGATGTAATTTTATGTCAGTTGTGAGGGGTCACACATTACATAACATCCAATGCCATAAATGGAAGGGTCTTGGGTCAAAATAGCATGCGTACCGGTATATAAAAATGTATTTACTTGCTGTTCTTCAGTTAATATATATAGAGTCACTGTTTGTTGTGTTCTTTCAAAGTTTTAATGGTGAAACGGTTTAGTTGCAGTTGTGAGTGCGTCAGCAGACATTAATAAACACTTGTCCAGTATTATTGTATTTTATATTCATTTGAGAATATCAGTTCAGTAGTCAGATTTATGAAATAAGGATTTGGTTCAAAAAAATTCAACAGACATTTCTGGAGTGCATGATATTAATTTGTCCCTTTAATTACAACAATTAGAAACCTATCAGAAAGGAACAGAATAAGCATGATCGAGGTTGTCAACTTTGTACATTTTTACAGCTTAACGATTAGTTTTGGCACTGTGAGCCCTGTTCAAGACCCAGGCCCCTGCGATTTAAAAGTGCTGTCCGTGAATCACGAACTTCTGGTGCTTAAGTTCTCTGTTATCTCTTCGTAACCCTTGGGAGAATTTAGCATTAATTATTTTCAAACAGAGTCACTTATGTTGTAAACTTTTGCACTAAGTTCTTCAAATGAGAAAGGATGTACATACAACTGTCTAAGCAATAGATCAGTTTTGTGTTGCCACTGATTTCAGTAGAAATAACAATTTATTCTATGTGTACAGTGTTAGCCTCAAATTGCTTTTAAATATTCAAAAATAGAATTAGTAGACAAGTGTATTTAACTCCAATGTGAGATTAACACTGCATGTACAAAATAATTCTGTTGTCACTATAATCAATGGCAAAATATATGCAAAACCGAAACTTGTTTATTCTTTGTTGTTTAAAAATAATTCTTAAAGAAAGATAACATACCTGAAGCTTATAATTAATTACAAAGAATATCTCAAGATGAATAAAGAAATTTTGAATACTTTTCAGCTTAAAAATTAAGCAGCAAACAACAATGCACACACACCACAAAAACGTTTAGCAAAAATGTTGAAAAGTATTAAGATTAATAGTTTAACATAGTTGTTATGTGCTACAAGATCCACTGTTTCAATAATAAAACCACCATGATTACATCTACCTATAGTCTTATAAAGAGATTCGGTTTACAAAGATCTGATCACACAAGTACAAGTCCATGTTTTGCAAACTTATGGTTTATATATCAGCCAATACCCACAGAAACTACTTTATTTCAACAAAACTATCAATTTTCATTTTAAAAGTTTAACTCAACATCAAACCCCAAGCACTGAGCTTAATAGAAGAAATCAACAAACAACAGTGATTGGAAAATTAGAAGAACTTAAAAACTTAAATAAATATATAATTGGGCAGTGTTTAGCCTACTGTAATCGCACAGAAGTAATTTGATCAATAGTGAATAGAGGATCCAAACTTTACAAGAATTATTGGCGGCTGTGATAAATTTGTCAACTGGAAGGACCAATCAACATGTCACTCCTCACTAAAGTTACAGTAACAAAAAACGGAATTCAACTAATCACAACTTAATACAACTCAAACCTTTGCTGCATTGGTATGGATTGAAAAAATGGGAAAAATTTGGATCATAATTCACATTTGGATAGGGTGCTCCAAATCCCATATTCATAAGGCTTGCCATTCTAAATGCCTTTTAATGCGGTTGAAAGCTTTACAGCAATCTAATAAGCAGTTCTAATTGACTGATTAAGATTTGACGACATCTTTTTAGTAGAAATTTACAGCATAAGTAACAGTAAAATTCTCGTAAGTTCATCTCATTGGTCAATTCAAACTCATTACAGCATTTTTATCTGCGTGGTGAGTTTGAAATTAATTATTAATTGTTAGATAGCTACATCTGTAACAATGAAGATAAAACCAAATAAAATCAGTTAAGTTTACAAAACCCATGAAGATGATGACAATATTTGTTTTCCTCTAAAAAAATGCTGATATATTAAAGGAAAAAGGAATTATTTCTTATTGATGGATTACTGCCAATTTATATGATGCCAAGTATGACCTAATGACAATATATAATTAGTTTTGCACTTACATGACTGTGGTTAGATGGCTTATTAAACATTTATTACAAACACTCCTTAATGAATTAATGTGGCATTAAATTAGCTAGCTAGCTGTAAATAATTAAATGGTTAAATGTTCAAAAGTGGACCTGCTGATGTTGTCAGACCTGAAAATTAATGACCTAATAGAATATTTTGTCATAGCTTGGACAGTCTGAGTCAAAATAAATTATTTTGAAACATAAAAATTATAATCTGTGAAAATATGGTGACAGCCATTGTTTAATCATGAATCAAAGCAAATAAAACTCTAAAAACATCAATCTAATTTAAAATGGAAAAACATTACAGACCAAATAAAAATCCACAGAATTTATATAGAACATAAAAAGGTACATACCTACACTGTACTTTTTTTTAAAAAAAAAATATTCAACTTTATAGAGCAACGAGGCTCAAATTGAAGAACAATTATCTAAGAACAGTTTATAACAAGCTCAGGGTGAGGCTCGATAACTATAAACTGCATTTCTCAAGTAAACTTGACAGATACTCGTAATTTAACTTAGCAACACCATTCAAAACACAAAAAGATTCATTGTAATGTGAGCACTAAAGACTGTTCTTTAATCTTTAATTGTAATAATTGCCTTTAGGATTATACTAATATGGCAATGGTGGTCAGTCAGTGCAGATAAAATTACAGTGCAATAAAACTAAAAAAAATAAAAATAAAATACAATAAAATAAAATAAACAAAATAAATAAATATAAATAAATAAATAATAAATAAAATAATAATAAAAAAACAAAACAAAACAGTGTATAACAACATTAATAATGCTACAGTGTTATGGGGGCAGCTAATACAAATTAATAACAATAAATATTGCTAACTTGTGAGTAGGAGGATGTAAGAGAGTTTGCATTTACAACTGTAGAAGGAAGAGAATTCCAGTAGGGAACAGTTCGTACAAAAAAGAATCCTTATAAGAGTCTACAGAGGTACATGGATGGATGTTCAACAACAATGAAGGTCGTTTACCTCTAAATATAGCCATACATCTGCAATGCGAGGCATTTTATTTCTCAATACTTATTTCTATTTTGTTTCTACTTCAATATAATCCGCTTATAGAAATAAGAACAAATTAAGGCTGAAGCAGCCAAAACATTTAGAACAATGAGCCTCAGCAAAATTTACTGATTCTTATAAAGAGAATGATCACATGTACTATGTACTTCTATTTTTGCCTGCATTTTTACCCTTTAAAAATTTAATCTAAGAGTTTCTTTAAAAATATTTGATGTTTATAACAACCATGCATCTCTTAAATGAAAATACTTGGATACCAAACAAAATAACTTCAGTCACAAAAAATAATAATTATTGTGATAATGGGCAATCATTTTACAACTGATTGCTGGGGAGACAAAGGCCTCAGCTAAAGTAGGGCTTATAAATTTGGGAAATAACTTATGCTCCAATTCACACCCCAATTCCAAGCAACCCTTTATTAGATGCAAAACCTTTCAAAAAGTCTTAAGACATTCCTAAATTAATTTCAGTGTTGATAACCGCATTTCAAACAAATTTATAATATACAGTTGTACTTGATCGAATAAATGTGCCTGCTCCAAGATGTGTCTTCATACGCCCAGTGTGCACATTGATATAACAGGGGTCCTGGGGTTTTTAAATCCAATTGGATTTTGAAGTCCATTTCAAGATTTTTCTGGCTTCACTTTTCAATTACTTACTAGATCATTCATTTTATAATTTTACAATTTCAATGTGAACATATCACGATGTTAAATGTCCCACATCTACTGCGCCTTTTCCAGTTTAATAGGGTCTATGAAAATAGTTATTAATGAACAGCCCTGACTCAGTAAATTTCCGATTTCATTGAACCGAAAAACAAACATTCAATTATCTTGATCTTTCCCTTGCTCAAACTTTATAGTTTGGAAGGTAATGTGTTGTGAAAACCAAAAACGGCATCCAAACAAAATGCTTTAATTGATTTATGGGCAGCAACAAATTTGACAAACTAACTTGCTGGAGTATCACAGTTTTAAATTTATTTTACTTGAAATAGCGATAAACACCAACCTTCTGATTCTTGATGTAACACATACGATGTCGGTACGGGAAGTGCATATTCCGCTGGCATGGCAGTCACGATGTTTGCAGCAGTTTGGGGTGCTTCGTCTGGAGTGTGAACTCCAGAGCTACCTTCGCTGACGCCTTCAGTCGAGCTGCCGATGGGTACAGCTACAGCAACTTGTACTCCTCCATGAACTGTTCCCAAACTGGTTGGATGGGGGTCCTCGGAGCTTATTCCAACATTTTCGTGTACATGAGGCTGCCTCAAACCTTCGTTCTGTTCATGAGGCTGGTTTTCTAAAACCTGGGGGATTCCAACTTGATGAGTTCCATTGGCAACTGTGTTTGTTTGGGTGAACGATGTTAATCCGGTTTGCGTGAAATTTCCTTGACTCTGAATAGCATCTTGTGTGCTATCAGTCCTCGACTCCTCCACGCCACCCTCCATATGCTCCCTTCAGCTTTACAAACCTTGGCCATTGTGAGGGAAAAAATCTGTAAATCACTGTTACAAGTCTTTATATAATAATAGAGGCCTTACTATTTCTTTCAATCTAAGGTAGTTCAGATTCTTACGTCAAAGAATGCAAGGCCGATAATACAACCATACAACTCTGAAACTCAAAACCGAAATGAGGTACAATGAAATAAAACTTATGCGATCGAGATGTGCTCGAATGCTCTTTGAATTCATGTTAAGGAACAAAATAAAAAGAAGTATCTTCACGTGAAGTGATGTAATTGGTGGAGGGCGTGAAGGTAAAACAAACCTTTCTCGATTTTTTGTTGGTCGGTTGGTGTTTCGTTTGAGTCTGAGCAGCCAACGAAATGCCAGTTAAAGATCGCATACGAGTGGCTGACCATCCGCCTTCTTCACCACTCACAAACGAGCTCCAGCTCCACACGCACGAACACTTGTCAATCTGTAGTCAACCCTGTCAAATTTATCCAATCAGAAATGGGATTTGACAATAGTCTCCTTGTTTTGGCCAATCACAATGCTCCAGAAAATGTGAACTCCAAGCTCGCTCAAGCGAGGATCGCGGCCAGCATGATGGCGCTTTCTTTGTATTTCAAATGCTGATTATTTTCCTTACAAAAAAATAGTTTCAGGTTCATTTTTCGATCAAAATCGTTTTGGATAGAAAGTATATATCGAGCAAACTGCCTAATTATAAAAAATAACTGCGAAATATACGACAGAACAACAACATAAGTTCTGTTTCCAGTTTAGTTTATCAAATATGTAATTCTTATATATTATGCATAAGACCGTGGGTTCTTCAGGAAAAAAACACAGCTGTCGGAACAATCACTAAGAGGCCCTTTCTTTTATTTGAATCACCAGTTATAGCTAATTTTAGATACTAGCTCGAAGCGTAGGGCTGTCAGTGAAAAAATAAAAGGGAGAGAGGTTTAACATCGAAAAAACAACAAATGAAATTATTTGCGGCCGGCTTCATTTAGCTGACTGACATCTGCAATTTGCAGGGGGAGAGATTTGAAAGTAACTTGCAGAGTTTGTCTCTAAAGGTAGGTATGTAAACTGAAGATAAATATTCAACATATCTTTCGGAGCTCCCTCTCTCCCTCTC
>JAOBYJ020131073.1:0-10107 GCA_025403565.2 Palythoa heliodiscus | reverse complement strand
GAACCTTTTTGAGGCTCATTAAAACGTTTCTATTGTTTGGATATTCATGCGCTTATTTCTCAATGAAAAGGACGATTATCTTGGGATTGTTTATTTTCTTTACAAAGAGTCTGGGTGACCATATATGTTGTGCAAATTGCAAAGCTAAAGGCTTTATAGGAACGGAGAAAATCTCATATGAACATTCTAACAATAGAATTTTGCTAATGAACATTAAACTACATTCGCAGAATATTGCGCAGAGAGCCTTTTTGAGGCTCATTAAAATATTTCTATTGTTAGGGTATTCGGGACACCAGTTACTTGTAGATGTTAGTGGTCATACAAGTGGTTAATTGGTGTAGTGGAAAGGTAATAAAAACATTACTTAACGCTTGTCATTGCACAGGATTAAAATGAGGACCTTGTGCGTGTTAGACACACGTGATAACCACTCTACGATGTATACGGTGAGCAGCTACAGTTCACATAGATGTTACATGCTGATAGAGGTCGTTAAATTGTAAAGAAATAAAAGGATTAACATTTCTTTTTATTTTTTTCAGATTAGACCTTACTCCCTTAATGTTCAAAAGGCCGAAAAATACATGAAGACAAAAAAGATTTTTGTATATTCTGGCCGATAAATTGAATGTTTTGTAGCTATCGTTACAAATTCGGTTCCAGCTACGCCACTCGGAAGCTTTCTTCGTTACTGTTATTTTTCTTTTGCAAACTAAAGGTAAGTGCACATTTCCTTCTTTTCTTCTTTTTGATTGATGATCATTTAAATTCTTTGGTCTTGAATTCCAAAAGAAAAGAGTTAAAATGGAAGAAACTTGGCATGTTATGCAATTCGCGACATTATTCACCAAGCCTGCGAACAATGACATGATTAGTCTACGTTCTCCCTCGTCGAACGCAATAAGCCTATCATTTTTTTAAAAAGTATTTTATTTTTTGGCAAATTTTGCTCCGTTTTGATGCAACTACAAATATTAGAAAACCTTTGTTATTTTGCCAAGAAATAGTGAGAGCTTCAGCAGGCTAATTAGAAATTCATAAACTTTTTAAAAAATCAACTCCTTGGAGATGAATCATTCCTGAAGAACAGAAGCTAAACGCACGTTTTAAGAGGAATTACTTGCCAGGCAACCATATTTACATACCACTGGAATGGAGCAAGGGCGATGTATGACGTCATACAAAAAAGCGACGTAAGTCCAAACTGGTATTGTTCCAAAGATTTTGAAGTTATTTTTTTTTCAAATTCTGAAATTAATTTCCGCTTCAACTGGCATTATTAGACAAAACTATAATCCAAAACGTTACTACCGAAGTCTGGAGAGTCTTGGAATTTACTATAAAACGCTTTATATACAGTAATAATTTTGGCTAAAATCAACTTTTCGTCAAACTCTCTCTTACAACATCGAGACAGGTGACACACCATAAACACCTTTGCTGGCAATCTGTAGTGTCTGAAATTTGTAGTTGTAAAGTTGTTCTCTGCAACAGATAGGAGACAAAAAAAGAAAAGAGAAATCACTTTCAAATTCTAATGTTTTACCAACTTATGAAAAAACGACATATCGCGTGTTGATGACGCACTTTATAATCAACTCCGACAATCTCCAGACATAGTTGATAACGTTTTAAGTTAGAATGAAGCCGTAGTAGCCACTAAATTGGTAAAAAACTGGGAGGGGGGCACGCCTCCCCCGGCCCCTCCCCTTGCTACGGCTCTGTTGTATTTCTAAAACATGGCCTTGAAAGTCCTCCAAAAGTTCTTGAATTTCAGCTTCTGGTATCCGTGTGAATCCTGGTTCTTTTTCTTCCTCACCTGCTTGTTCCTAGTCTGCCGTCTTTTTATCACCTCGTCCCTCATAAATAAGTCTTGTTCAATTTATACTTCCGAACTTTGAAACTGGTTAATTGCAACGCCTTTTATAATATAGGAATCCTGTCAAGAGTATATAATAAACTTTAGCAGTCTAGATTACATCAGAATTGTTAGAGTGGACCGGTTATGAATCTTAGCAAGCTACAAAAAAGATTACAATGCTTCTCTGTTTCATGTTGCATGTACATTTCTGGTTATAATATTTTGTTCTAGCTGTGAGGCTCCGTTAATCTATTGGCCGTCTGCCCGTTTACATCTTGAAACTTTTTGTAATCTGTGTTGGGTAAGGACCCTATAAAAAGAAAAAGAAAAAATGTGAATGAAAAGTCATCGAGTTTTATAATCCTTCGGCTCCTTTAACTATGATTGTGTTACAACCTAGAACGCAGTTTAAGTCTCGTATTGAGCCTATAACGTTTTAAAAATATTAAAAACCGCAATTTTTAAAAGGTTTACATCATTTTCAAAATTTTCCGATGCAGCATTTCCTTTGACCCCTAAGATGTAAAATGGCTCCAGCTCTTACTTCTGTCCAACTTGATGGAAATACTTTCTTTCGATTCTGACATAGGACCTGTAAATAAACAACATCAGGCCAATCGCATACTTGTATGGAGCCAAACACAAGTTCCAGATGGGAATCGAGCCCACGACCTTTCATACGCCCTATAGTGAGCTATGAGAACTCATATATATCATCCAATTCGATTATCTTTCTGGCTATATGGTATCCAAACTGCTCAGTGGTAGGGCGTCAGACTGGTGTACGGGAGGTCATAGGTTCAATCCCATTAACTGATCGCCCTTACTAATATTTTATTTCAGAGTGAATACACGATGCAGTTAATCAATCAGTGCGTGGTTGACACATCGGCTTCGGCATTCAAGTACTAGTCACTGTGCAATACAGACCGTGTATCATTACCTTACTTGCCTTATGAGCCCGCATTGCTGAGTGGTTTAGTTATTCTAAAAACAACTTAAAATGTAGAAAATTTTCGCGACTGTGCGAAACCTTGGAAACCGCACGGTTTTGGTAAATTTGTTATACAACAATGCGCTGACCACTGAAGAGTAAGTAGTTCCTCTACCTTGTTTGGCGCTATCGACGAGCCATCCTTAACAGCCACGAGCTGCCTTGAGACTTTGATGTCGTGCATATCCATGTTGGTAGAAGAACCAATGACAGTGCAATCAGATGACGTTCTCATTGTCAAATCACCCGGGCTTCTTTCATTTTGATTGTGTGTCTCTGAATAATCTAAAATGTAGAAAATATGATTCTGCAAATACATGCCAACATTAACATCACGATCAACCTCAGCATCAACACCACCATCACCATCACCATCAACTTCAACATGACCATCAACCTCAACCCGTGTGGTCTTAGTACCCAATAATAGCGGTTGTGCATTCATTAGCACGCATATGTAGAAAATGTGAGTTTAAAAGACAAGTGCCTCCTAGAATAACATTGTGATTTTATCAGTTTATCTGATTCAACTTGTTGAACTGCTTACTGTGCTGTAAATTGAATCACTGTGTGATGGCTAGTTTTCCAGATATTAAGCGCTAAATTTTGATCTTGTGACGTCATAAGAGTGATTCACTACAATAAACAGCCTCAACAAATTGTACTTTTTTCAGTTTTTGGTGACCGCAAATAAAAAAACAGGTGTATTGTACATTCTACCATTTGTAATTTTGACGCTAGAAACCTCTCAACTCCCTGCAACATAAATTTTTATTACAGAAAATACAATATTCAAGAAAAGCAATGGTTTCTTTGTTTAATCTCAAAAGTGGCACACGTGTGACGTCACAAAATCAAACTTTAACGCTTAATATCTCAAAAACTAAAATCGCACCGTGATAAAATTTACATCACAGTAACCAGTTCATCAAGTTGAATCAGATAAAATGATATAATCACAATGTCATTCTAGGCGGCACTTGTCCTTTAACACAAAGTTAACCGTCGCGTGACTAAACATCTATTATCCACCCTCGATACGTCAGATTTTATTCGGTGAACCAGTTGTTACGTGTAGGTATGTGAGTGATTATTCCTAATTTCCTAAAATACACCAGAAGACGGGTTATTGAGTTTTGAACATGTCAATTGTACTAACCTGAACGTGAGAGTCCTAACGATAAACGTATAGAGGCCTTGAGAGATCTCAACTTGGCGAACAGTTTTGATTGCACTTGTTCGGTTGAGAAGGTGTACAATATTGGATTAATGGCCGAGTTCAGGGGCAACACAAACACCGAAATCCAAACGTAGGATGTTTTCTCTGGGTCAGAAAAGTTCCCAGTTATGGACAATAACCCCAGAATAATAACAGGCATCCAGCAACATAGGTCGGTCATTATTATGAATACTACCCGTCTAGCCATTGCTGTATCTTTGCGTAAGTTCTTGCTTTTGGACGATTTGGTCGTTCTTTTCACCTTGACGAAGATTGCAAAATAAGAGACAAAGATAAAAACAAATGAGATGAGTTTGAGAACAATGTAGATGGCGACTGAATATTCAAACCCAGCCGGTCTCTCCTCGGACAGCTGAAACGGGAGACAAACAGCAGAATGGCCATAAAATCGGGTGCCACTTGTGTCGTCCCGGAAGTAATTTGTATTTGTAACTGGCAAAACTGAAATGAAAATACTAAACGACCATATCATTGCACATGCAATGTATGCTGTCTTGCGAGTCAGAGGTTTGCATTTGAAGACCAGAGCGATACAAATCAACCTGTCCACGGTTATCGTGGTTAAAATCAACACAGACACCTCACTGGAAAGCATGGACAACGCTCCTGTTATACGACAGCCAAACCCCGAGCGCCATTCAATGTCATGTCTAAAGTAGTCCCCAGTCCACTTGGCGTCATGAACGGCAATGATTATTAAGTAGACTCCCATCAACAGGTCAGCCACTGCCAGGTTAGTCAACAGAAACGACTGCACGCGGTTTCGCTCCCTAATCTTCGGGTCGTTCTGCAGCTGTTTAATGAGCAACATTTATATTTAGTAAAAACTCAAAAAACATAGTCCCTAACCTTAATTAATCCTATACTGTTAGGTCAGTTTTTATGAATGAAAATTTCGAAAATTTTGAAGATGTAAATTTGATATGAAAGCTCAGATGTTATGTTAATATTTGTTGTTGAAGAAACGCTAAAACTGAATTTTTGTAGCCGTCTCCTGCCTCCCTCAGAGTTTATGGGCAGAAATCCTTCTACCGTGACGCTCTTTGTGTTCCTTTATTGTATTGTTTTCCGTTGCTTAAGAGGTGTGATATACAAAATTACTTCTACTGTGACGCTCTTTTTGTTCTACTATTGTATTGTTTCTGCTACTAAGAGATGTTGTAAAGGAATATAATCCCTGGGGAACGGCTGCCTTTCATTAGCAGCGTTAGGTTCAAGGGCAGAGTGAAATGATTCCAAAATCAAACGCTTTTGTTTATTGGCGACGCCACGTTCCATAATTTTGCCTTCTGTATGTCGTGGTCCGTGGATTTAGTACGCTGTTTTGTTTACGACTCAACGTTGATTTTGCTTCTGGTTTTGCTCAGCCCCCTTCCCAGGACTTCTTCGATCTCTTGCTTTCTCCAACATAAATATATGGACACGAATTAATCCTATTCTTGATGCGTTTATCAAAGTCTAAGTTACAAAACTTAGGAAAGGTGTCATCTTCTAAATTTGAAACAATAAACATTTACAAACGTGTGTATAATAAATCTAAAATTAAACCAAAGTAAATCAACACTTTGTTTTCAATAGCAACATGAGGTGTATAAAATAAACCATAATGAAAACTTATAACTACATTTTAACCCCTTCACCAACCTGTCTTACTACAAGTTACATAGTTACCAATGCTCACTCCACTACTGAACTTTGCTACAAAGTTAACAACAATTTAATATGTACCACCATTGCTAGGCGCCAAAACAGGACAAACAGGTTTCCAAGTACTGCCAGGGTTCCCAGGATCCATATGCAGACCTTGACGGTCTTGTTTTTCATCATATCATCGCAACTAGAAAATGCGTTTCCTGGTGAACGGCAGCTAAACTCCTGCGGAAGCGACTTCTTTGCATAACAGCAATAAATGAAGCTGTCCAAGGTCCTGGTTTGTCAAAACAAGCGTCAGATACGTTAGGAAACTTAGCGCTACTCAATGGACAATTTGAATTTGCTTTACTCAGACTGCAAAAACTTATGTTTCTAAGTTTCCGGGAGGAGATCTTGAAGGTAATTCCTATTTCAATATCTAGAGGCAGCAAAATAAAGGCGGTGGGTGGGGGAGCGAAGAAGGAGAGAAAGGTGAATACAGTTCCTCTAAATAGAAGTTAGCGTTTTGGGACCCCATCCCTTACATTTGCATTGTTGCACCTCCTCAAATTATTTAGTAAAAATAAAAAATGTTAAGTATTAATCTATCGACCGAATCAGATAAAAATCTTCTGTGCCGGATTTTGTGCCGCGGTTATAAGTACTAAAATTATGATACGCAAAAATTCCGGTTTCAACGAGATTCGGACACGTGACCTTGGCGATACCGGTGCAGTGCTCTACCAATCAAGTTATAAGAAAGTTACGTCTGTTAGGAGCAGGTCAATTCTAGACAATCGAATCGCGTTGAGGCCTGAACGCTTGCAGGTTCCTCTTTTGCAATTGCTTAAATTGCGTTTATAACCACGAAGATCGTATTACAACGTCAATCTAAAGCTCTTTATGTAATATTGTAATCTCTAAAGTTACATTTCATAATTACACAAAACATGTACTTACAGATGTCTCAATTGTTTCTGAAAGACAAACGCCGTTGACGCCATTTTCTTAATTTTATTGTTATGCAGATATCTGGAAGACGAATTTCCGTAGTTAGATTTATAAGTGAGAAAAAACCAATTGATTATGCATACACATGGACAGGATTAATTGCCTTACCACAAACATTTTATGAGATCTATCTTCAGCTTTCAACAATGGTTACAAACTGGTTACGATATTAAGCAAGTTGATGGGGCATACAAATCCAGAGGCTCGGATTAAATTGAAGCCACATAATTAGTTTTGGAGGAAATTGTCAGCAGGGTCAATCATTTGGCTAACCAAATTGGCTTGTTAGTTCAGCGCATGGAGTTAGTTGGAGATATAGATATAGATTTCATAAAATGCAAATTAAAAAAATACGTTCCTAAACGTCGATGCTGTATATATCGGTTTAAAAAAACTCGTAACCCTGAGGTCGAAATTTCGAGTCATGGTCATAGATATCGCTGCGTTATCTGTCTAAGTACATCTGCTCTAGTTGACCCAGCTTTATAAGCTGCCAAAGCTAAAGTGTAGAGGGGGCATAGAGAGTACTGTCGACTGAACGCTACAATATACGGATTTCCCCTTAGAAACGATTTATCAAGCCAACAAGACATTTAACCTCACTATACTTACAATTTCTGAAGATTATGTAAGCCCTTAAACGTTGCACTTGAGATTGTCTCAAGCTTGTTGTCATGGAGATACCTGCAATGATAATTATGTTAACTCATAACAGCTTGCCTTGTTAGCGCAGTTGTTAAGGCGCCAGTGTGTTAAACAGGAGGATCCGATTTGATTCCTAACCGTACTCCCAGCCAGGGTTTTAGAATACAAGACATTTAGACAAGAAAACAGTTGATACTTGTGGTACTTTGATATATATTGATAACGTAAGGCATTTATTAATATCTCTGACTGAAGTTTATGTAAGCCGCTTTTAGCGCTCTAGCTCTTTTTTACAAGACTAAGTGATCGATTGGAATCCCCAATCCGATTTCTGCCTTTTGAAGTGGATGAGAATCACTGACTCCCTCTTAGCGTAGCAGGTAGAAGCTGGTACTCGTGCAGTCAACCAATGTGCAGTCTTGCTAAGAATCTAAAAATTCCTAACTCTATACCAATTTAAACAAGTTTAAAAAGCCTCAACTAGGAGCACATGTATAGCATTAAGCTGTATTTTGCAAACCACAACTTTTTCATACTCAACTGGAACAAGAAGTAGTGATTTACCTTTACAAATTTGCATAAATTTAAAAAATAATAGGCAATAGAAATTAGCCACTTTTTCTATACCATTACCGCCAATATCTACAAATGAAGATCCAAGTCACGCGCAGTTAGCCTCAATTTGATGCTGAATATCCAGTGATCATACAAAGAAAAACTTTTTGGTCTTAAAATTGCTATCGATACTTACAGAACTTTAAGAACCTTTAGATATCTGAAAAGTCCGTCTGAAAGACTGTGTAACACGTTTTCTTGCAAGTATCTAGCAGAAAAAAGCCACATAGTAAGAAATAAAATAAACAAAGCATTAAACCATATTAGTAGCAAGAACAAAAACTTGTTAGTAACCCGCTAATAGGAACGCTGACCTCAACACATATGGAGCTCTGCAACTACGCTTACACAGTCTATGTACCAAGGAAGCGGCAGCAGTGGACAACTTTCACTCTTATTAGAGCTCGTCAGCTCTGCATAACCAACAAGGTCATGTCTCCAGTGCCCTTTAGTCCCTTTTTCTTCTATTTTCTCAGCTCGTGTGCACTTCGATGGTGCAACGAAGGAGCACGAGACAGAGGCATACAACGGACAGGACTGGCCTAAATGGCCAGTCCCCACCTTAGCCCGGGTAGAAATATTAGCCTCTACAGGCTGTAGGGCACAAAGTCCGTGAGCCATAACTTTAAAGGCACGGAAACACTGAAACGGAAGAGCGAGGAGAACCCTGTTTAGGAAGACGATAGATAAGAGCTCTTACAGGTAAGATAAGTGACTTGTATCTTTAAACACATCGCTTTCAATATTTTTTATCTGATTGGACCGAAGGCTCCTGCAAATAAGAAAATGGAAAGTTTAGAATTAAATGTTAAGGCCAATATAATCTTAAAAAAATCTTTGAAAGATCTAAAAATATTAGATTTCTGTGATTTCTATACATTAACACATATCTATTCCAGTAATTTTGGAACACCAAAATGATCAAAGGACATTAGTATTTATAGACAGTCTATTCAAGAGTTTCCATTTTCGTTAATTTGTCGTGCCAATCAGAACAAACTGCTTAATTTTCTAAAACGAATGGACGATTAAAGTGCTACCACAATGAAATCCTAAAATTTTTCTACCTTAAACATTCGCTAGTTTGCTCCCTGAAATAAAATCTTTAGGATTCTTATTGTTAAATGTTGAAAGAAAGTGTGGCTATTTTACGTTTAAAACTACTGTTTGAGCGTCCGCCATTAAACCGCCATGTACCCACTGCCTGACTACAAATTTCCGAAGCAAGGTGAATGTGACGTCATTTTTCAACTCGCAAGCCCCACATGGCTAATTTCCGTAGCATATTGATCGCTAGATGAAGAGCTAGACATTTTAGACGGCAGCAATCAAAATAATAAACTGTCAGATGTGTAAAATTTTCTTTGTCTGCTTTTATAGATTCGAGCGATTTAATATTGCGTTTAATATCAGATAAATACACATTTAAACAAGAAATAATGTTGCGCGTAGAAGAAGAATTTGATAATTGGTAGATCCACAGTGATATAATTCCTGTCTAGTAGGAGCTAGTTTATATAAACGGTATTCGGAAAAGTATACTTTAGACGGGTCCCAAAAGGTAAGATATAAAAATACAAAACATTCTCTAGAATGTAAGTAACGCAACATAGATGGTTTCTTCTGATGAACCACACAAATCATTAACAATTTTATGGTAGTGAACTTGACCACTTTTACTTGTCTGTAGTTTGATAATACTCACAATACCCTCAGCCTTGATGTTCTAGCAAAAATACCATTCTTTATGACGCTCAAAATGTTATGAGACAGATCTCTGGTGAAAAAAACGCATTCTATTATGCTAAAACTTAATAATTACGTAATAACTTGGATATTGTTGATGAGATCAGCAGCAAATGTTAACTGCTGTTGCTATGTTGAAATATGTTCCACTCGTCAAGGTCAGGGTCATTAACATTATCACCGCCGTTACTTTCACCTGTTACCACTGTTACAGTACTGCCTTTTCAATCTACCACTATCATGACCAATAGCTGTGGTTCCACTAGAGTCCATCTCGGGTTACTTTCGGTGCTTACCGAGGTAAACTGCCTTGGCTTGGATTTACCTTGGGTTCACGGTTACCCGTGGTAATATAGTTAT